>CATIWQ010347414.1:0-45828 GCA_949673415.1 Euphorbia schlechtendalii | reverse complement strand
GAATATTATAGTAGTATATTTTTATCTTTATTTTTATTTTTAAAAGTATTTTTAGTGTAGTTTTTCAAGTAAAATAAAAGAAAGAAGAAAAATTTTGGACTTTGATATATCGCGATCGCGACCTGTTTCGCATTTGTGATCAATTTGATTTAAAAAATCTGTTTTTGAGTAAGAGGAAGTCATGATCGCGACTTACTTTAGCGATCATGACCTGCGCGATTTGCACAGCAGTTATTGCTGTAACAACTATATTCTAATAGTTATTTTTACAGTTTATCCGTTGGAAATGCAATAAATATCCTAATTTCCCTATAAATAACCTCTTTTCATATGTTGTTTTCACAAAAACTTTTATTCTTACTATCAAAACTCTCAAAAATCAAATTTTCTCTTTTCTCCAAAACTTTTCTTTCTTGAATTCAAATGGCTCCTAAGATGGCTGCAGCAACTTCATCAAAAGGGAAGAATAAATTGGTGAACCGACAAACTGAAGTTGGTTATCCCTTTCCGATTTATAGTGACAAGGAAATGGAAAGATATTTGAGAATCAAGAACTTTGATTTTCACGGTAAGCTTTTCTATGATCACACTTTTGCTATTGGTGCTGGGATTCATGCAGAAGTAGAGGGATATTTCTCACTTTTTGGATTGGAAAAGTTTGTGCTTATGCGATTTCCTTTTATCGAGGAATGGGTCCTCGAGTTCTTGGTTACTGTTGATGATGATGGGAATATCTTAAAGAAGAAATTTAGTAATGGAGGAGAAGAATATAAGTTCACTTTGATGGATTTAATCAGTTGGTTTGGTTTAGGAGAGATTTATGATGAGATTGAGAAAGATGAAGATTACGAGTTAACGGACATTTTGACCAAGTTAACGTGATTAGATTGATACAATGTCAGGAACTCGTCCAACAAGAATATTCGGAGCAATAGTCTTCTCTACATTCACAAGTTCATCTCTCAAAGTCTTTTCTTTCGACGTGAAACAACTAAAGTGTCGATGAAAGATTTGGAAATATTGGAGTGCGCAACTTCATAGTTTCAACCAAAGTTTTTTATGTACATTTTAAAGTCCATCGCTAGTCTTACTACACATAAAAAGATTAGAGTTGGAGGCGCGAATACGATTAGTGGAATAATTTTTGGAGCGAAAAATCTATTGCCATACCAATATAATCTGAGGGAGAAATTTAATTTTATGGGAGGAGTTTACATGAAGAGAGAGGGACTGGTTAAGGAAGATGGAGGAAAATTTACATTTCTACCGTATGAAGTAAGGGTAAGGAAGCTACGACCAACTCAAGAATCTACCTCTCAAGATATTCAGCATGACGAAGATGATATTAAGGAAGTGCAATTCGAGAGTGGTGATTCAAGACAAGCCTTGGGAAGTACAAATGATACCTGGAGAGGAAAGTTCGTGAAAGATGTAGACAAAGCATGCCTGGATATTTCCGCAATTCTACAAGATGTTCATCAACTTATAAAATCCAACATTTCTTTGAACCGGAAGCTGAATACATATTTCAGAATGCAAAATTCGGAAATCTTGCTGAATCCACCAGATTCAAGTTCTGAAGAGTAAAACGGGTTCAATTTCTTTCTTTATTTTATTTTTAGACTGGTTCAATTTCTTTCTTTATTTTATTTTTAGTTGTGCGTGTCATAAATTAAGATTTTTATTAAATGTCTCACAACGAGAACATTGCGTTCTATAGTGTGGGGGGGCATTTGTAAAAATCCCGTAAAATCCAAAAAAATTAATAAAATTAAAAAATCGAAGAATTTGAAAATTTTTGTTGATTTTCGTGTCAATTTATACATTATCATTTCTTATACTTTACTAACAATTGTCCAAGGTTATTGTGAGTGTTATGTTTTACAAGTTCTATGTTAGTGCAAAAATTGAGCGCATGTTGAATTTGAGCGTTAGTAGCACAACATTTATCAAATTGGCAAGGATGAGTGGTGACTAATGTTCAAGAGCCTCATTCCATGTAAGTTTCAATTTATATTTCGATGCAACATGAATTAGTATAAGTTATATAGTTTTAGTTTAATGATTTCGATAAGTTTAAGTGGATTAATATCTAATGGTATTCTTACTATGAGTTTTATATGCAAATCTCGAATAAGTCCTATAAGTATTGAGTGTGTTTAAAGTGTTAGGAAACTATAACCATAATACTTTGAACTTGATCAATAAAGGATGAGGGTATTAAGTGAAAAATCAAAAGAAAGAGAGGATAACCAATGAGTTATGCAAAAGGCGAGGAATGGTACGGAGTAAAAACTGCAACCATTCATTGAGTGAAAAAAGAAAAAAAAAGCATAGCATGAAAAATGGGTGCAAAGTACAAAGTACTTAAAAAACATATGCTTAAAAGAAAAAAATGAGAGAGTGGTATGGAGCATAAAATGTAACCTCAGAAAAAAGGGGAGAGTGGTATGGAGCATAAAATGCAACCACTTTGAGTGTTTTTAGCATCCTAGGTTACCTAAAAATGCCTTGAGAGAAATTAATCATGATTGCTTTCTATATCCTTTATACTTTATACTCTGCTTAAGAGAAGGTAATATTCGAGTATGCATATAATGCTTATATGAAGATGCGATTCGGTTGACTCTCCATTAAGAACAAAGGTATGCAACTGAGCTATATAAATTGCACATTACTAATTTGTGGGAACTTTCGAACTTCTTCTTGAAATCTTTTGCAACATGGAATGTGGTATGCGCTGCAATATTCTTTCGCCAAATAAGGTACAAACTTGATTACAAAATTTATACACTTCTGTTGAATTTACCTTAAGGACAAGGCAAAAGTTAAGTGTGGGGGTATGATAAGTTTGTAATTAGACTTATTATCACATTAATTTTATACATTAATCACTGTAGTTTTAGCCATTTTTATACTTCATATAAAAGATTTCACGTGGTATATAGTTGTTTTTTATGCAAATGCAGATACTAGGTAAATCTTGAGACTAAAATGATATAAAGTGGAATTCTATTAAAAAAGAGTGAAAAAGGTGCAAAAATATGCGTGGAACTTAAGATTTGGCTTAGGATCAAAGCTATCGAATATCGGTGAAATTACAAGAAGATTTCTGAGTAAAACTCAATTCACGGTCACGACAATCATTCGCGGTCATGACTTGTTTACTTCAAAAACAGAAGTCTACCAATCAAAGATTCACGATTGTGACTTGTGTATCACAGTCGCGACATAGATGGTTTTCTGGTTATATCTTCTTAACTAACAATAGCCAAATAAGCATGATCAATCGCCATCAACTACCAACGAATAGATGCCTATCAGGAGTCAACCAATCATGAATAGGTGCTTATCCATTGTGGATTATATCAAAGCTTCTCAACCAGTCACAAAGAAGAGATGCAATCTTTCACCAATGGACACAACCCTTCATTTGGTTAGATGCAACCCTTCGAACTCTATAAATAGGGCTCCAATTCCAACCAATTTCATATGCCTTTAGGGGAATTAAGGAAGTGTAGAAAAAAGGGTTATGTATAGGTGTGTAAATAGAGAGATCGCTACGTTCATAAGTGTTAGCGAGAAAATGTTTAAGTGATTCGAATCCTTGTTTCTATCACTAGATTTCTCTATATTCTCAAGTGATTGTTGTATATGTGTACTTGCAAATCACTTATCAATAAAAGTTTTCGTTCTTTAATATTCGTTTGTTCGATATTCGAAAAGAATAGCATCCTAGCGGAGGTTTTATACGGGCTGAGACCGAATTCAAAGTAGTTGCAGGAATTGCGGGAATTGATGACTCCTATTAAAGAGTGGCTACGGTTTAATCAACTTTAGCTTTCACTTGCATACCTTACAACTTTGCTTTGCTTTCTACTTATATTTTCTATTTCAAAGTTTATGATATGTCTATGTGTCATAATGCGTATTTTGTGCTAAGTCTTTCATTTTAATCAAGTTATATGCGTTGGAGTTAATTTTAAGAGTAGTTTTGGGGTTAAAAATATCGTGTATAATCACTAGATCTGTGATATAACGCTATTTAGTGAGCTAACATTTTTGGAATGGTAACTTGCTAAATGTGGCTATGTGAGAGCGACCCGTACTAAGCATAGTATTGACGCTGTCCAGGTTTATATAATTGTCTTATTTCATTTGTGCTAGGTTTAGAAAAGTTATTTCATGTGTTGCACTGCAGTGAATCATTGAACATCTGAGTGTTTTGAACCGAGTATGTTAGATTAGTTTAGTCAGTCGTAACATCTTTGTTGAACTTGCATGTTTTCTCTGCTATACTTTTTCATAGTGAAAATTCTATATATTTAGATTCTCTAATCTTACACATCTATATTTACTCAATTTTTCATTCTAATCTTCAGATCCAAAAAAATCTCAAAACTATTTTTATTTTCTTTTACTTTGTCTTTCCTTGTTGATCCTTAGACCTGGTTCCTTCCCTATAAGTTTGATATCTTTTAAAACTACATCACAACTGTATACTTGCAGTTATCATCATTTTTCTATTTGATAAGAGGTATTGACTATACTTACATTTTTCATGAACAAGTTTTTGGCACCATTATTGAGGATAAGCCTTACGAAATGAGTGTGGCCAAGTCTCACGAACAAGTTTTCGAAACCATTAGTTATTAAACTTATCAGTGGAAAAGTGGTGAACAACTTTCTTAACTGAATCATCAGTGCTTTCGTTGATTACTTTGCAGGCAGACTCAAACTTCTCATTCAACGCATTAAGATTCTGTGAAGGCATGTCAACCTTTTTCCAAGTCTCATCAACTATCTTACGAACTTTACCACCTTCTTGTCGTAAATAACCATAAGCTGGACATACTCTCCATCAGTTTGTACATGTTGCATCCAATGTTCTTATTCACTTCAATGGCTTTGGACAAATCACTAATCTTAGAGTTAGTGCTCCTCTTTGTCTTTGCTTGCTCTTCACCAAACTTATGAAACTGTGTAGTTTGAGTTGCCAATGTGGCATTCAAGTTACTAAGCTTCTAAACAACAGCATCAATACAACCCTTCATCTTTTTAACCACCGCGTTAGCAATAATAGTAGATGTGTGGATAGATGTGACAGATGCATTAAGTTGAGCCATAGAATAAGAAAGCTGGGTAAGGATCAAAGCCATCTTGTCCACAAGGCTTTTATCACTTTCTTTCTCTAGATGATTATGGATGACATACAAGATCCCTTGAATCTTCTCAAACTCCTTATAGTAAGCATATTCTAAAGATATGCTAGAGTGTGCATCAAATTCCGGTAATTTAGCCTTTGCTTTTGCGGACACATCTGCAAAATCCTGAGGGATTATGGCTTAGATTTTATAGAGAAAGGGATTATGGTAGTTTTAGTGTTAGGAGGAGCTGAAGAATTAGTATTTTGTGGTTGAGAGTGTGAAGGGGAAGAAGGGGTATAAAGTAGAGAATTTACAAGTTCTGGATAGTGAGGAGCAGAATTTATAGTAGAAGTTGGTATTTTAGAATATACAGGAGTAGGGATTTCAGGATTTACAGAAGAAGAAGGGTTAAGATTTACAGAAAAATTGGGGGAAGGATTTAAAGGTACCTGTGGGTTGGCTGATTGACCCAAGGATGGGTTAGCCGTAGGTAACTCAGCTTAAATTTGAAGAGACTAGGGTTGAGTGTGAATTTTCTTTGGGATATTAGAACCAGGAAGAGTAGATTCTTCTTGATTGAGTATTTCCACATCTTCACCAGCATCCTCATCATTGTTAACAACTTGAATATTTTTCTTCATAGATCAAGTTGTAGAAGATCACTTACCCTGGGTGGTTTTAGACTTAGAAATTACATCTTCAATGAGAGTAGAAGCACCAGGACTTATGGTTTCAGGGTTCTCTTTTCCTTTCTTAGAGTTCCCATGTCCCACATCATCTTCAGCGACTTCAATCTTGCGTTTCTTCTAGAGTAGAGTTTCTTCTACCTCTCTGGCATCCTCTTCTTCTTCTTCTTCTTCTTCTTCTTCAGCCTTTTGCTTCGGCTCAGCTTCCTTCTTAGCACGAGTTTTCAATTTCATCTACTTTATTTTCCCAGCTTGAGGCAAGGAATGTGTATTTCCTTCCCTTGGTTTTGTTGGGCTTTTCCTTTCCCTAGAAGATGCAGCCCTTGGTTTCGGAGAAGTAGGAGCAGAAGCTTTTGAAATTTGCTCTAGCTTACTAGAAAAAGGAACATCATCATAGGCGTCCTTGTTATATTCTTTGAAATCAACCACAAAGTCATCTTCATCTTCCCTCAAAACATGCTTAAGAAACACCAATAGTATAACCTTAGCCTTCCTCTTCACATCTTGGGCCTTGGTATACTGAGTGTGAACCAAGTCATTGAAGAGCTTGCTGAAGTGAATCATTGTCAGGGTCTTCTTCAATGTGATTTCTATCTCTCCAAGCCCAGTAACAAATGTTGAAATATCCATTTGCACGGCCTTCACAAGGGTAGTGATTAGGTAACCGTAATGGTAGATAGTATTAACTTTGGTCAAGTGATGAAGAATGATCATAGGAAAATTTAGTTGCTTACCTTCTACCATATGGTGGACCATGCACCTTTCAAAGTATGTACAACTTGAGAGAGAGCCCATCTTGGGCAACAACAACTTCATAAGTAACTCATGACAAGCTCTTACTCCCCAACTCATCCCAGATGCTGAGATCTCGCTAGATCTATAATGAGCAGGGAGTTCCCAATTCTTAGGGACTGCAACAACTTCCTCATTGCCATTTATCCTTAGCATAGTACCCTTGCATGGCATGTTGAGAAGGCTCCCTAGCAGCCTTGAACAAATAAGGTGAGAATTCCCATTAATCTCCACCATATGTACATCATTATACCCTTGGATGGTGTATAGATTCTAATAATGGCTGGTCATTCCAACTGCAGGAATAGGCTTAGATTCTTCTATTTGATAACCTTATGAAATATCTTATTCTTCAATAGACTTTCATACTCCACTTTGTACATAGGGCCAAAGTCTTGGTTCGCTGGCCTTTTAACCTTGGAGAAAATGGTTCCAGTGGGGAAAAAAATCTTCTCCACGGTTCCATCTTGGAAGGGCCTTGATGGATAGAAGTTCTTTTGGTGATCGCCATTACAGATGAAAAGGAATTTGAATGAAGAGAGAAAATAGGGTTCTTTTGTAGTGAAAATGATTGAGATTTCAATTTGCAAGTAACCTCCCTCTTCATCAAACTTCAACATTTATAGACCTCTTCAACTTCCAAAAATATGTCGCGCTCGCACAAACCAAAGAATAAAATCAACACTAAGATTAACAAAGATTTAACCGACATGGTAAAATGGTGAGTTTAAGATAGTTCTGATTAAAAAATGTTCTTTGAATAAAGTGATTTTCAGATTTAACCATGAAACTAAATCTCACAATGTTACTTTAAATTTAGACGATGTTTAATACTTGTTACTTCATTCGGCTAAGTTAAGGAATTATTTCCAACAATTAACCAAATTTCTTGATTTTTCTTCATATGGGGTTCGCCATTCCAATAAGCTTCATTAGAAAATTGAACTACTCCTTGGATAATGGTTTGGTGAATATGTTAGCTCGGTGTTCCTCCAAAGGAACATACTCTAACTTGACATCTCCCCTTAGCACATGACCCCTTATGAAGCGATGTCCTATATTGACATGCTTCATCATACCATGTTGAACTCTTGGAGAGGTCAATTTAGCTTTTGTTATCACTCATAACTTCAAGGCATTTTGACTTTATACCATAATTATCCAGTAATTGCTTAATTTATACAAGTTGTGCTACACAACTTCCTATAGCCATGTACTAACCACGACAGAAGTTTGCTTCTTGTTATACCATGAGACAAGGCATTCTCCAAGGAAATGGCATCCTCCTATGGTTCTTTTTCAGTCGAGCTTCTCTTTGCCATAGTTAGCATCTATGAATCCTTCAGGAGTGAAATCTGAGCTATTAGGATACCATAGACCTACATCAAGAGAATCTTGTAAGTACTAGAGAAATTCTCTTAGTAGGTGCTAAGGGAGATTCTCTGGTGTTAGCTTGATAACGTCCTTAGTGTAACATAATATATTGAATGTCTAACCTACAAGTAGTTAAATAAAGAAGAGATCCAATAATACCTCTATAGAACTTACTATCTATTGGCTTACAAGCTTCATCCTTACTAAGATAGTACTAGCAGCCATGAGAGTGGACATTGGATTCAAATGCTCCATATCAAACTTCTTTAGGACTTCTATCGCATACTTTGCTTGGCTAATGAAGATTCCATCTTCACTCTGCTTGATTTGAAGTCCAAGGAAAAATTGACTCTCCCATCATTGACATTTCGAATTCATTCTTCATTTGCTTCCTGAACTCCTTGCACAGCTTCTCATCAGTTGCTCCAAAAATGATGTCATCCACATGGATTTGGATAAGCAACACATCTTCTTTTCTTCGCTGAATAAACAGAGTCGTATCTACTTTCCCTCTTTCATTGCCTTTGTTGATAAGGAAATAGGTCAGCCTCTCATTCCAAGCACTAGGAGATTGCTTCAATCTGTAGAGAGCTTTTTTCAGTTTGAAGACATGCTCAAGATTCTTCGGATCTTCAAAGCTTGGAGGCTGGCGCACATAGACTTCCTCTTGAATTAATCTATTCAGAAATGAACTTTTGAAATCCATTTGAAAAAATTTGAAGTTCATATGGGATGCGAAAGCACATAGGATTTTGATTACTTCAAGCTAAGCTAACAAAGCATAAGTTTCATCATAATTGATGCCTTCTTGCTGATTGTAGCCTTGAGAAACAATCCTGGCCTTGTTTCTTACAACAAATCCATCTTTTTCAAGCTTGTTCTTGAAAACTCACTTAGTGTTGATGACTGATTTTCCTTTGGGATTTGGAACTAGATCCCAAACATCATTACGCTTGAACTGATCTAGCTCCTCTTTCATCACGATCATCTAATAATCCTCTCCTTCTACATCTTCGAACTTCTTGGGTTCAATCACTGAGATGAAAGCTAAATGGCTCATCATTCTATTGAGCTACCTCGTGTCATCACTAAATTATGCACATCATTCTTTTGATCGTCCTTATCTGGCGGTTGGTAATTAAGATGATTAAACAAGAAAACCGTCCAAGTCGTGACCGTGAATCTTTGATTGGCAGATTTCTAGTTTTAAGAAGAACAAGTCACGATTGCGAATGGTTGTCACGACCGTGAATTGCATTTTTCTTTAGAATTCTCCTTGTAACTTCACTGATCTTTGACAGCTTTGATCCTAAGCCAAATCTTTAAGTTTCACGCATCTTTTTGCACCTTTTCACTCTTTTTTCATAGAATTCCACTTTAGATCATTTTACTCCCAATGTTTACCTAGTATCTGCATTTGCATAAAAAATAACTAGATACCACATGAAATCTTTTATATGAAGTATAAAAATGACTTAAACTATAGTGTTTAGTGTATAAAATTAATATGATAACAAGTGTAATTATACACTTATCATACCCCCACACTTAACTTTTTCCTTGTCCTCAAGGTAAATTCAATAGAAGTGTATAAATTGGTAAACAAGTTCGTACCTTATTTGGCAAAAGACTATTACAGTGAGTACCACATTCCACGTTGCAAAAGATTTCAAGTAGAAGTTCTAAATTTCCAACAATTTTAGTAATGTGCAATTTATATAGTTTAGTTTTATACCTTTGCTATTAATGGAGAGTTAACTGAATCGCATCATCATATAAGCATTATACGCATACTCGAATATTACCTTCTCTTAAGCATAGTATAAAGTATAAAGAACATAGAAGGCACACTTTGATTAATTTCTCTTAAGGCATTTTTAGGTAACATAGGATGCTAAAACACTCTAAGTGGTTGCATTTTATGCTCCATACCACTCTCCCCTTTTTTAGTGGTTGCATTTTATGTTCCATGCCACTCTCTCATTTTTTTTCTTTTAAGTGTATGTTTTTGAAGAACTTTGTACTTTGCACCCATTTTTCGTGCTATGCTTTCTTTTCTTTTTTCACTCAATGAATGGTTGCAGTTTCTACTCCGTACCATTCCTCACCTTTTGCATAACTCATTGGTTATCCTCTATTTCTTTTGATTTTTCTTTAATACCCTCATCCTTTATTAATTAATTTCAAAGTATTATGGCTATAGTTTCCTAACACTTTAAATACACTCAATACTTATAGGACTTATTCTAGATTTTCATATAAAACTCGTAGTGAGAATACCATTAGATAATACTCCACTTAAACTTATAGGAAGCATTAAACTAAAACTATATAGCTTATACTAATTCATGTTGCATCAAAATATATATCGTAACTTACTTGGAATATTGCTCTCAAATGTTACTCACAACTCATCCTTGCCAAATTGATAAATGTTGTGCACTAACATCAAACTTGTAAATACCTAACACTCACAATAACATTGGAAAAATATTAGTAAAGTATAAGAAATGATAATGTATAATTAACAAAAATATCAAGAAAAATTTTCAAATTCTTTGAATTTTTTATTTTATTCAATTTTTTTGGATTTTACGGGATATTTACAAATGTTCCCCCACACTAAAGAACACAATGTCCTCATTGTGAGACATTATAAAAATCAAATGTTTAAACAAACAACTGAAATCAAATAAAGGAATCAAATTGAACCTGTTTTACTCCTCATAACTTGATTCTGGTGGACTCGGAGATATTTTCAAATTTTGCATTCTAAAGTATGTATTCAACTTCCGGTTTAATGAAATATTGGATTTTATCAATTGATGAACATCTTGCTATATGGAGGCAATGTCTAGGAATGCATGGTCGACATCTCTTACAAACTTTCACCTCCAAGTATCACTCGTAATTCCCGAGGCTTGTCTTGAATTACCGCTCTCGAATTGAGCTTCCTCAACATCCTCTTCGTCTGGTTAGTTTTCTCGAGTAGTAAACTCTTGTGTCGGTCTAAGCCTTCTTATCCTTACTTCATATGGTAGGAACATAAATTTTCCTCCTTCTTCTTTAACTAGTCTTGCTCTCTTCATATACACTCCTCCCATAATTTTATTCCTTCTTCTTTAACCAGTCCTGCTCTCTTCATATACACTCCTCCCATAAAATTAGATTTCTCCCTTGGATTATATTGGTACAGTAATTGATTCTTCACTCCCAAAATTATCCCACAAATCGTATTTGCACCTCCAACTCTAGCCTTTTTATGTGTAGTCAGACTAGCAATGGATTCCAAAATATACATCAGAAACTTTGGTCGAAACTGCAAAACTGCGTACTCTAATATTTCCAAGTCTTTCATTGACACTTTAGTTGTTTCATGTCGAAAGAAAAGACTTTGAGAAATAAACTTGTGAATGTAGAGAAGGCTATTACGTTGGATGTTCTTGTTGGATGAATTTTTTACATCATAACGATCCAATCCCATTAATTCTGTCCAAATATCTATTAACTCATAATCTTCATCTTTTTCAATTTCATCAAAATTCTCTCCCAAACCAAACCACTTGATTAAATCCATCATTGTAAACTTATATTCTTCTCCTTCATTTCTGAATTTCTTCTTCAAGACATTCCCATCATCAACAATAGTAACCAAGAATTAGAGGACCCATTCTTTGATAAAAAGAAATCGCATATTCACAAACTTCTCCAATCCAAACAGTGAGAAATACTCCTCGACTTTCACGTGAATACCAGCATCAATAGCAAAAGTAGGATCGTAGAAAAGCGTACCATGAAAATCAAAATTCTTGATTCTCAAGTATCTTTCCACTTCTTCATCATTATAAATCGGAAAGGGATAACCAACTTCGTTTTGTTGATTCACCATTTTACTTTTCCTCTTTGATGAAATTGCTGTAGACTTCTTAGGAGCCATTGAGATCAAGAAAGAAAGAATAGTCCTTGATTTTGGAAAACAGAGAAAACTTGATTTTTGTAAAGGATTGTGATTAAGAATAAGAGTTTTTGTGAAAACAAAACATGAAAAGAGGTTATTTATAGGAAAATTAGGATAATTATTGCTTATTCAACGGATATATTCTAAATATATTCATTAGAAAATAGTTATTACAGCAATAACTACTGTGCAGATCGCACAGGTCATGATCACTAGTGTAAGTCGCAATCATGACTCTCAATTACTCAGAAACACAAAGATCAGATCAAAATGATCACGAGCACAATACATGTCAGGGTAACGAAATGCCAAAATCCAAAAGTTTTTATTCTTTTATTTTATTTTTGAAACAACACTAATTTTTAAAACACACAAAACAAAATATGTAACTATTTCTACTCTTACCAAATCGTTCTATTTCTGATTTGAAAGATGCAAAACTTTCTCCCGAACTAAGCGTACTTGGCATGCACACGCTAGAAAGAAAACTCAATGAATAAGCAAGAAAAATATGTTAATAAAAAGATAATATAAATAATAAAATAAATAAAAATAAATAAGATATAAAATATAATTGCTTGTTTTCCACAAATTAAATCTCTAGAACACAATTATCTTCCCCAGAAATTTGATCCTTAGAAAGCTATTGCCTTCCCCGGTAACGGCGCTAAAAACTTGTTCACCACTTTTCTACTGATAAGTTTAAAAACTTTTTCGCAAAGAGTTTGGCAATATATTAATGGTGCCAAAAACTTATTCTCGTAAAGTATAGGTATTATCAATACAACTTATCAAGATAGAAAAATGATGATAACTGCAAGTATACAGTTGCGATGTAGTTTTAAAAGATATTAAACCCACAGGGAAGGAACCAAGTCTAAAGATCAACAAGGAAGATAGAATAAAGAAAATAAAATAGATTTGATATTTTGGATAGGAGAGTTAGAAGAATGAGTAAATATAGATATGAAAGATTTGAGAATCTAACTATATAGATTTTCCCTACGAAATAAGGATAGCAGAGAAAACATGCAAGTTCAACAAAGATGTTACGATTCACTAAATTAATATAAAAGACTCGGTTCCAAATACCCAGATGTTCAATTATTCACCACAGAGCAACACATGAAATAACTTTTCTAAACCTAGCACAAACAAATTAAGATAATTATATAAACCTGGACAACATCAATACTATACTTAGTACGGGTCACTCTCACATAGCCACATTTAGCAAGTTTCCATTCCAAAAATGTTGGCTCACTAAATAGCATTATATCACAGATCTAGTGATTATACACGATATTGTTAACACCAAAACTACTCTTAAAATTAACTCCAATGCATATAACTTGATTAATATAAAAGACTTTACACGAAATACGCATTATGACACATAGACATATCATAAACTTTGAAATAGAAAGTATAAGTAGAAAGAAAAGCAAAGTTTTAAGGTATGCAAGTGAAAGCTAAAGTTGATCAAACCATATCCACTCTTTAATGGGAGTCATCAATTCCCGCAATTCCTGCGTCTGCTTTGAATTCGATTTCGGCCCTTACAAAACCTCCGCTAGGATGCTATTCTTTGTGAATATCGAACAAACGAATATTCAAGAATGAAAACTTTTATTGATAAGTGATTTACAAGTACACTTATATAACAATCGCTCGAGAACATAGAGAAATCTAGTGATCGAAAAAACAATTCAAATCACTTAAATATTTTCTCACTAACACTTATGAACGTAGCGAATTCTCAATCTATACACACACTATATCTCACTCATGCACTCTAATGTTTTCCCTCTACTTCTCCATGAAATGGTGAGGTCTTGAAGCCCTATTTATAGAGTTTAAAGGGTTGTGTCTATCCACACGAAGAGTTGTGTCCATTGGTGAATGATTGCATCACTTCACTGTGATTGGTTGAGAAGCTTCAATCTAATCCACAATGGATAGGAACCTTTTCATGATTGGCTGATTTCTGATAGGTGTCTATTCGTTGGTAGTTAATGGCGGTTGATCAGCCTTATCTGGCGGTTGGTAGTTAAGAAGATTAAACCAGAAAGCCATCCAAGTCACTACCGTGAATATTTGATTGGTAGATTTCTATTTTGATGAAGAACAAGTCATGACCGCTAATGGTTGTCACGACCGTGAATTGCATTTTTCTTCAAAATTCACCTTGTAACTTCACTGATCTTTTACAGCTTTGATCCTAGGCCAAATCTTTATGTTCTATGCATCTTTTAACACTTTTTTCACTCTTTTTTCATAGAATTCCACTTTAGATCATTTTACTCCCAAGATTTACCTAGTATCTGCATTTTCATAAAAAATAACTACATACCACGTGAAAATCTTTTATATGAATTATAAAATAACTTAAACTATAGTGTTTAGTGTATAAAATTAATATGATAATAAGTGTAATTATACACTTATCATGCATTAACTGGTAATGTTCTAAACTTAAATGCTAGGGTTTCTTTTATAAGTTTTATAAACCTATTGCCATCTATGAAACGTCTAAAGTTAGATTATATCAATCGTGGCATGCTTAGGAGATTTTATAGGTTAATTTTAAGTTTTGAAATTCTATCTTGCAATTTTGGCATGTTTAATTACTACCTTGATTAACCAATAGTGGTATCAGAGCCTACCTTTTGCTATGCATGATTGATTATAATATGTTGAAATTGGTATTTTCTATGAATTAATTAAAGTATGATATGTATGACTTAGGTTTCAATTCCTGTTATAGAAAATTATGTAATAACTAGATTAAGGTTTTGCTCAAACTTAGTCTAGGTGATTATCATATAAATTAGCAATGTTTTACCACACATCTAAATGCTTTAATTGAGGATCATCTCGTAATTCATTCAATTAAAGAACGAAATTGTATAACGAATGAAAGTGCCTGTAGTTATTTTGGCAAGGATTGGACTTGGCTACTCATTCACTTTAAGGGGGCCTCTCCTACCTGGAAATCTCCATCGATGTTAGGTTCAAGTGTACCTAAGGGACTTTTATGACTTAGTTAATTTCTAATATGGGAATTGGATTCAGCATCTGGTTTTACAAACAAGGTTTAAGTTGTTAAATTAAAACTTATAGACATAGATGCAAGAACCTAAACATAGACCTTCTTTGTTTTACATGCTATATAAAATCTTGGCATAATGGAATGCTCATGATGTACCAGTCTTGAGCATATTCCCTTAGAATTAATAACTCCAAATAGCCCAGAATTATTATTATCATAATCATATCCATTGTATAAGATCTAGACTAGGGCGAGACTAGTGACATAAATAAAATCCCTACAATAATATTAAGGCGATAGATTGTCTTCCCGTCATAAGTTTTGATACGAACCTTATTAACGGATTTAAGGACATGTACAACATGATTTCCCTTAACATGTGTTTGGTCATGAGACTAGATGGGGTTAATTAGCTAAAATGGGTTAGTTGTCCATTTCATTAGAGCTAATGCCAGATTAGAGACACATTTGAGGAGTCGTACAATTGGGTATGCACGTCTCGAGAAAGAGAACTCAAATGGATTAGCAATTGCATGAGATGCAAATGGATTGGTTCCAACCATAAATTTCTTGTTATGGCTTGACCTATTATAGAGGGGTTATGATGAGTGGCTATGGATTCTCCTACTAAGGAAAATTGTTTGGACCAAATTTCACGAATTTAAATAGAAGGGGCTATTTTGAATATCGAGAAAATAGTAGGAATTATGTATTTAATTAAAGACCTTATATTAAATTCATGTACATATACTAATGTCTAAACAAATTCAATTTTATACCTTTGTTGAACAATGAATCTAAACATAAATCTTCATCAAATACATGACAATAAGTTCATAGTAATCAATTTTGATGACTTGTTCAAAGCTCTTAGAAAGGATCTTGAGAAAAGCCACATGGATTATGTCTTATATAATCCCAAACTAGTCAATCTTGATGATGAGGCTTCTATCCAAGAGAAAGAAGCATATCTTAAGCACAAGAACGATGCTTTCATGGTGTCACTAGTGATGCTCAAAACCATGATCTTGAAGCTTAAGAAGCAGCATTATGGTATGGACCTCAAATCCATGCTAATTCATCTTAGAGGACTTCATGAGGGCATGAGAATTGAATGGAATGAAATATTGAAATTTTTCTATAGCTTTAGGAGAAATGATGTATAGAATACTTTAAGTATTCAAGGAGATTGGCTCATTTAAGAATCAAGATAACTTCTAAGCATGACATACAAATTATGATAGAAAATCTATCTGATAAATATTCACCTTTTGTGAAAGGTTATCTTATGTCAACAAAGACTAGCAAAACATATGAGTTTATTAAGAAACCTAGAAGGTTTGAAGAAGGTCTAAGGGCTAGAGGAATAGGTACCTTGACAAGTAAAACTTTAATCAAAGGTAAAGGTTTAAAACCCACCAATAGAAAGGTAAAAAATGTGGTTATTGAAAAGGAAAAGCCCAAAGGAATATGTTTCATGTTCGGAAAGCCCGAACACTAGAAATGTGATTTCAAAGCTCTTATTTCTAAACAAGTGAAGAAGAAGCCAAGTGAGGCATCTACTTCATGTATGTTGATGATGGAGAGTTTCTCTATAGTTCCTAATGAGTCTACTCGGGTATTGGATACTGTTTGTGGTACTGATATCTGTAACTCTATGCAGGGGTTATGGAGTAGTAGAAGGCTTGCAAAGAGGGAAATGGACCTAAGAGCTGGAAATGGAGCACGAGTTGTTGCAACAGATGTAGGGATATATAGGTTTTGTTTGCCTAGTGGCCTAGTTTTAGTTTTGAACAATTGCTATTATATTCTTGTTGTCACTAAGAATATTATTTCTATTTACGAGTTTAGCAACAGAGGGATTTGAGATTTCATTTTCTAATAATAATTGTCAAATTCAACACGATAATGTTCTTTATGCTTGTGAAATATTTGTTGATGGCATTTATGTTATAAATACTAAATCTTAAATTCTAAATATGAACATTGTTAGGAAACCAAGATTAGATAATGTGAAATCCTCATACTTATAGCATTGTCATCTAGGCCATATAAATGAGACTCGCTTAACTAAGTTACAGAAATGTGGCAACTTTGGCCTAATGGAATGGGAATCCTCTAGGGCATTCAAACCTTGTTTAAAGGGGAAGATGACTAAGAAACCTTTCAAAGGAAAGGGTCAGCGTGGCACTAATACCTTGGAAATAATACATTCCAATCTATGTGGTCTAGTGAGTGTTAAGACACACGAGGGTTTCATCTACTTCATAACCTTTATCGACGATTATTCGCGATATGGTTATTTGTACCTTATAAGGCACAAGTTTGAGAGTTTTGAGAAATTTAAAGAGTTCAAAACAAAAGTAGAGATAACTTGGGAAAAGTATCAAGACCATTCAATCTGATCAAGGTGGTGAATACTTAAGCCAAGAGTTTTAGGATTATCTAAGGGATAATGGTATTTTATCCCAATGGACACCTCCTTCTACACCCCAACAAAATGGAGTGTCATAAAGAAGGAATGGAATCCTACTCGATATGGTTCAGTCCATGATGAGCCAAGCAGAACTCAACAGATCCTTTTGGGGCTATGCACTTGAGAGCATAATTTATATTCTAGATAGAGTGCCCTCTGAATCAGTTGATCAAACACCATACGAATTGTGGTATGGTAAGAAATCAGCTTTTTCTCACTTGAGAGTTTGAGGATGTCCTGCTTATGTATAGAGGATAAGTTAAGATAAGCTGGGTGCTAAGTCTAATAGGTGTTTGTTTGTAGGTTACCTTAAGGAGACTATGGGGTATACCTTTTATGATCCCAAGGAACAAAAATTCCTTGTTTCCAGAAATGCTCAATTCCCACGAAAAGTAGCATATACTTGCGAAAGCTAGTGGGAGCAATCTTTAGTTAGGAACTCAAGAAGATCAAATAGAAAATTAAGAAATTGTAACCATGGAATAGCTTATTATAACATAGACATTGGGTAGGTCGGGTTAGGCTTCAATTGCTCTAGAGCGATATCGGTTTGTCATCATTGATGATAAACATCTCTTCCTTATGGAAGATGATGAGCCCAAGACTTGCAAGGAGGCGATGGAAGGCTCAGAGTCTGACAAATGGTTTTCATCCATGAGGTTAGAGATGGACTCCATGTATGAAAATCGAGTTTGGAACTTGATTGATGCTCTATGTGGGATTAAGCCCATAGGATGCATGTGGGTTGTTAAAAAGAATACCAACATGGACGATAACATAATTACCTATAAAGCAAGGCAGGTTGCAAAAGGTTATAGTAAAAAAGAATGCATTGACTCTGATGAAACCTTTTCACCAATGGCCATGCTAAAGTCTATCAGGATACTCCTTACCATCACCGCTCAGTACGATTATGAAATTTAGCAAATAGATGTGAAAACAATATTCCTTAATGAGAATCTGGATAGGGATGTGTGTATGGCACAACTTGAGGGTTTTTCTTCCAAGGATGGCTCAAAGGTATGCAAGTTGTAGAAGTCCATTTATGGACTTAAGAAAGCATCAAGGAGTCGTAATATTAGGTTTGATGAGACAATCCAAGAAATTGGTTTTGTGTCAAATGCTAATGAGCCTTGTGTACATAAGAAGGCTAGTGGGAGTGCTGTCATTTTTCTAGTGTTATATGTCAATGACATATTACTGATAGGAAATGATGTTCCTTTTCTTTTAGACAGTTAAGTCATGGTTGTCAAAGAAGTTCTCCATGAAACACCTTGGAGAAGCAGCTTTTATACTTGGTATAAAGATCTACCGAGATATATCAGAAAGACTACTAGGTATTTTAAAAAGTATATACATAGATAAGGTTTTAGCTAGATTTAAGCTTAAGCAGTCAAGAAAGGGTTTTCTCCCAATGTTTCACGGGATTAAACTTTCTACATCTGAGTTTCTGAGAACACAAGAGGTGAGACAACGCATGAATGGAATACCCTATGTCTTAGCGATAGGATCCATCATGTATGGTATGGTATGCACTCAGCCTGACTTCTCACATGCGTTGAGCATCATGAGCAAATTTCAATCTGACCTAGGTGAGAAGCATTGGATGGCCGTTGAAACAATCCTTAAGTACTTACGTAAGACTAAGGATATGTTTTTGGTATATGGAGAAGGTGATCTCTCTGTGAAGGGATACACCGATGTGAGTTTTCAGTTTGACAGGGATTATTATAAGTCCCAATCAAGATATGTGTTTATGTTAAATAGAGGGGTAATTGTTTGAAAAGTTTCAAACAGGATACGACTACTGATTTAACCACAGAATCTGAGTATATAGCTGCTTCAGAAGCAGCTAAGCAAGCTATTTGGTTAAAGGGATTTATTGTTTATCTTGGTGTGTTGTATAACAATGTAAGTCCAATAGTGGTCTATTGCTATAACAATGGGGCTATTGCTCAAGAAAAGGAACCACGGTCTCATAAGAGAAAAGGACATGTACTTAGAAAATAGCATCTCATTAAGAGAAAGTAGCTAGAAAAAATATAAGCTTAGAATACATCCCAACATATCAGAATCTACCAGATGGGTAAATTAAGCCATTGACTCAGTTTAAGCATGACCAGCATGTTAATGAGTATGGCATGAAGCACATGGGAAATTGGCTCTAGTGCAAGTGGGAGATTGTTAGACATGATGTATGCCCTAGAGGTAATTAGGGCGATATATCTTAATTTATTATAATGTACAAACGGTTTCAGATAATTATCAATAATAATTATGGCACCTTTGTTATTTAGCAGTGCTTTTAGTTTATTTATATATCGTGCCATTATCATATATATATATATATATGCACATTGATAAGACAAAGTCAATGACTACTTCATAGCGTAAAAGTGCGAGGACATAGTGGGAGCTATATGGTGTGAGAACTACACATACGTGTTAAAATGAATAGTCTAAATATCCCTAGTCATAGTTTCATTGAGACTGGACATCAATGAAGTGGACAGACTAGCATTTGTAGGCTTACTCCTTCGATTAGATCCAAGCAGCTAATCTCACGAGCTGAAGGTGGTACCTTGAGTTAACACATGAATGTATTCTAGTATTACATTGGAGACCGCTATAAGATAGACACTCAGAAATATCTATATCCATGTATTGGTGTCATATTCTAATTGCAGTAGCAGTACAAATATTCTCAGACCTAAGATACTAGTTACACTATGTAGAAGTTGCTATACTTTGGGTCATACTTATTCATACCCTAACGATCAGGATGATACGGGTGATTACGAGTATTGTGATGATCACATGTTGGTAAGCCGAGTAGTCAAGATGGGATCCATTACTCCTGATATAGTGATATAATGGGTGATGTACCTAGGCCCATTGTTGAAGAGACACTCTCATAAACCTCTAATCAGAGTATAAGATTGATAGAATGGGTTTCTAGTCAATCTTGATACATTATGGCGAGTAGTGTTCTTCATGAACAAGTCTAATTCTAGGATAGCTATGGCTATTATGAGCTAACACTTAATCCAAGCTCAAGGTAAACTAGATAGTAATTAAACTGATGAAAGGATTGCATTGTATTGGTTACTACTGCAGAACTAGATCAAGTCACATGTACGTGACATTCTGAGTATTAGGGGATCATAAGCCTTTGCTAGAAAGCCCATTTGATCGTCTAGAGTTATCATATTCCATATCGGTCTAGAACACTAAGCCTAAAGGTTCTTGGACGGGAAGCCAAGTTTAGGTTAACC
This sequence comes from Euphorbia schlechtendalii, assembly GCA_949673415.1. Classification (NCBI taxonomy): domain Eukaryota; kingdom Viridiplantae; phylum Streptophyta; class Magnoliopsida; order Malpighiales; family Euphorbiaceae; genus Euphorbia; species Euphorbia schlechtendalii. The sequence continues at coordinate 25,068 of CATIWQ010347414.1, read as the reverse complement.
TTTAGCGGCTCTATACTTCGGGATCCTATGAGGTCACACACTTTAGGTCTTTACCGAACTGAGTAAAGAAGCTATATACTGGGTCTCTGCTGAGAATATTTTTGTGTCGAATTCATTGAAAGAATTATTAATTTATTGGACCTAATTAATAATTAAAGTGAATAAATGAGAAAATATGGAAAATTTCATGGAGCAGAGCAAAGGAATTTTTCCCATTGCGAGTGGGCCCCAAACAAACATGGGATGTTAGAAGTGGGGCTTGGATAGTTTCCCCGCAAGGTGAAAAGCTCTCGAGCTGCTAACATGCAGGGTAAGCCTACGTATACTAGCGGGTTGCAAGCCAGCAAGCGTTACCCAAGGAAATGCTTACGCAGGTCTATCGTGAAAGCCTGCCAGCGCGTGCGTGTCCTCAAGCTTATTCTTGTGGAAAGGCCCGTAATCCCAAGCTTGCGATACAAGGTAAGCCCATCAAGGCTTGCCTTGTGGAAGCAGCGTGCGGGACCTAAGGACCCACGCGGGTAACCCGATTATGGGATGGGAATATTACCCTCTCCGTATAAATAGGCATCCCCTCTCTCATTATTCCATACTTCAGCACAACCTTTCTCTCTAAGTTTGACGTCTTTTCTTTGTGAGATTTTAAGAGATCCTCCATGAGTTTCTCCAAACAATAAAGAATTCTTTAGAAGGCTCTTTCTATTTTGAAGTGAGCCTTCTCATTTTATATTTTCGGGTTGGTCTTCGAGCGGTCTAGCAGTTACTGTCTACCAATGGGTTCTACCTTAACGGATGTTTTGGTCAGTGAAGATACGTGTGAATCAATCTTAGAGGATATCCTAGTTTAGAGGCTATTGCCAACTAAGTTTTGTCAAATTGCTCTAAGGGAACGCCGCATCCAAAAAGAGAGAGAAGCATGTATCAACTGGTTATGTTCTAAACTTAGATGCTAAGGTTTCTTTTATACATTTTATAAACCTATTGGCATCTATAGAACGTTCAACTTAGATTATATCATTCATGCCATGCTTAGGAGATCTTTTAGGTTAATTTAAAGTTTTGTAATTCCACCTTGCAATGTTGCATGTTCAATTACTATATTGACTAACTAGCAACAAAAGTCTTTACAATGGGTAGAACGATTATAGAAAGTACTTTTCTTTCTAATTACCACTCAACCACAGTTTGGGTATCCTTTCTAAACTGTCACTCAGATTTTCAAATAGAATTTGTGAACAGAGGATTTCTACTAATAAAACATGTCGAATCCTTTATGATGTTAAATCTAAAGTGATTCTCTCTATTACCAACTAATTGGAAGATTTACGTTTTCTTTGATTCCTTGATTTGGAATTTCTAAATGCTGGGAATATTTTGACAGTATTTCAGCTCTTAAGAAATTCGAGGTGATTCACCAAGTTTGAATGTCTAGTTCAGTCTTCTCTTTATACTTGAAGATACAGATTCCAGGACGTTTAATGATACAGATTTTGAATGTTGAAGCGCGAGATTAACCAGTTAATCTAGATGCGTCAAAAGCTTGTTTGTCTTTAATTAATTCTTTTCTGATAGAGAGGAGCGCGAGATACAACATGGAAGCTTGTGATTTGTCTCGTTACTGACATTGCAGAGTTGCACGAAGACACTGAGAAACTGTGCATGTCAGAGGATTCTTTTTTTCTTGGACTTTAGTGAGGATTCTCCAACATTTCTTACTAACACCTTTTCGTTGTGAGGACCACTTGAATATCCTCCTTAATTTCAGCGTCTTTTCTCTTGAAAAGCATCAAAATAATATTTTTTCCTTTACAAACAACGTTAAAAGCATTTGTGTCATGTATTTCTCTAAGTGTCAAATTACTTAGCTTTCATAAATAAAAGCAACTCAGCTTCACTAAGTCTATATCTTGTAAACTATGTAGTACTATGCTGAACTTAGCCTTTCTTACTCTAAGCCATAACTTAATTAAACACTTAGTAAACTGAGTTGTTTTTCTCTAAACACCCTCAAGTAAACTTGATTAATTAAGAGTCAACTTAATACTCAATTAATTTTATTATCCTATACAGTTTGTTATTTCCAAAAATGTTTTCAATAATATGAAGTACTATTAACTTGGGTTTAACATAATTTTTTTTGTTTAACACCCAATGGTGGCTTATATCACAAAATTTTGATTTCTATTGTGAACCACCCAACGGTGGCTTATATTAGATAATTCTAATTCCTTTTGTGAATCACTCTTTAGTGGCTTATATCATAAAATTTTAATTTCTTATGAGAACCACTCTCTAGTGGCTTATATCAAAAAGTTCAAATTTTTTGTGAACTACCCAATGGTGGCTTATATCACGAAATTCAAATTTCTTTTGTGAAAAATTCTCTAGTGGCTTATATCACAAAATTAGAATTTCTTTTGTGAACCACTCTATAGTGGCTTATGTCACCAAAATCTAATTTGTTTTATGAACCACCCAATGATGGCTTATATCTCAAAATTCAAATCCCTTTCACTAATATACTCTCCTATCTAGTCTCGACTACCACATGCATGGTCCATCTCATAAGAAGTAGGTACCTTCGCATGTCATAGATATCAAGCAATGGATACTAAAGTCTAGCACGATATGATCATTCTAGATTGAAGGGGATAGAAATATTTGTATCCTAACAAAGTCAATCAAGGAATTATTGTATTCCCCAATAGGCCTCAAACTCAGGTATGGTCTCTTATTCTTATCGTACTCTCTATCATAGTATTATAAAAACCTATGTCTATTATGACCTACGAGGGAAAAACTATGAGTACGATTTTACACAAAACCAAAAGTTGATGATGGAATATTTATTTTAATACTTTGTTTATTCGAATATTTTAGGTTCAAAGTCAATTATTGAAATTTTCCTTCAAATCCTACCAAAAGTCACAGAAAGAAATGAAAAAATAAGTGAAAATAGGTTTGGTGGAGGATCATGACCAAATGGTCACGGTACCGCAACCATGAACCCGGTACCGTGATAATGAACCTGGTACCGGGTTCACCCAAATATTCCTGAGTATCCCAAACTGAATTTATCCCAAAAGTTCCTATTTTGACCAACAAAACATGGCACCAAGACCTCAAAAATTGTACCGCCTTCGCCCTAATTTGGAATAAAAAAACTAATTTCTTTCCATTTCTTTTGTGGATTGATTTTTTACCCAAAATTTTCTTCCACTTTTTTCTATTAATAGAGCCTGAATTTCTATGTTCAAGGCTCAAAAATTTGACTTTCACAAGCAAAAACTCTTAAGCTTTTTCTATCATTCTATTACCCGAATTTGTGAAAGGTTTTGAATAAAGAAAGGAATCACCTGATTTGTTTACTTGTTCATTACTAATCCTCTATTTGATTTCACCCAATTCTCAAACATCAACCTGATACTAGTTCGAAGGCTTATTTTTGGTTCTTGACTTCTAATATGCTATAAAAGTGGATTTTAAACCAAAACATATAATTGCATGTAAAAAGTTGTTTAAGGATATTTTATCCATGGTCGGGGAAGAGGAGATTCGAACTCGGTACCATGATTGAATCCTTCCTAACCCAATTATGGGAAAAATGTTTGTTTTTCGATATTTTTGCTCATTTAGCCTTTGTTTTGTAGCTTTGCTTGAAATGATTTCAGTTCTAAACCACTATAAGTACCTTCAATAAAATCTTGGGTGATTAGTTATTTGTAAATAACTATTTTTATGCCATGATGTCCTGTTAGTTTAGCTAACATTAGGCTTAAAATAACATCTTTATTCTCTTAATTCTTTTCAATGAATCATAAGTAATAAAGATATGTTAAATGGAAAATAATAGTATAATTTATACTTGCAACAATAAATTAACTTAAATAATGAAATATTTTACTTCGTTATCACTAAGTTAAGGTATAGAATTGTGCTTCAAAATAATGTTATACTAGAATCTTCATGGAAAAGCCAATTTGGATGGTGACTCTGTATTTTAATTTAGGAAATTAGGTTCCTAAATCATTTAAATTATTTTTGAAGTAGCTTGTCCCATATTTGGAATAAATTTTAATTTAAAAAAATCCTTGTCATGTTCCAAAAAGTAGCGAAAAGTTTCGAATTGTGGAAAATATCCCGAATAAGGAAATGACTTGATCACCGAAAATGTTATCCGCTCACACCAGTTCTACCATTATGAGTGCCACCTGAACCACTGTCATGTTGGGAGCCTAATCATCTCAAGGATCCTCGACATTAGGTTGGGTTAGATTTGGATCCCTCGACGGTCAACCTAAGAGGTTAATCCTGCACAGGTCCTCGTAGCCACGAATCACCTCGAGAAAGGTGTATTCAACTCCAATATTGCTCAAGGTATGCACGTCAATAGTAGAGCTAGGCTAAAAAAGCCATCAAGGAAGTGCTGAAGGAGTAGGGTATACTCTCACGAAAAAATGGTAGTTCTTGATGTGACACCCAGGAACCACTCTAATGATCGAGGACTCTCAATGATCATATGCATGTTTAAAAACTTCTTGATAACCTGCATCTCAGGAGTCTATCCAGGCTCATGACCCCATTGCGAAGTCTTAATATGCAAAGTAGATGAGACTATCAAATGATAAAATAAAGGCAAAGAGAAAATAAAAGAAAATGCATAAAATGAAAATTTAGATACCTGAGCACCAGACAAGTCTCAAAGACGCTAGAGGAGTTGAGCTTAGGAAATATTCATATTTTAATAATGGAAATAGTGTGGAAGCTTGAGATAGGTCAGGAAGCTCGAGTTCTTCATGAGAAAGGGCTTGATTTGTTAAATAAGGCAAAGTTGAGCCAAACAAATTGTAGTACAAGTTGGAAGTAATAAGAAGAGAGACAAGTTAAAGTTTTACAAAAGATTTTAATTGCTAAAATTTGGAAAGAAGACTTGAATTTCTCAACTATATTCCTAATGCACTAATCGAGGGACAAGTACGTTTGAGCAAAAGCATCTCAACCCCAATTATAATTGTTGAAGCTAGCAATGTCAATTAAGCTTACTTCGGAGTCTTCGTTGGGAAAGCAGATCTACGAAAGAATGGCAACAATAAAAGCTTGAGTCTCGCAAGTAGCATATCGACCCGCACCCCCTCCTTGAAGCAAAAATTTCATAAGCTGCTCGCAAGAGATTTTACTCTTGGTCGTGTCAGAAAAACTGATAAAAGCCTCGATAGCTTCTCTATCAAAGCGCTAATATGAGATGGTGGGATTGAAGTGGATGAACCCCTCGTCAAAGCGTAGCCTAGTGATTGCACCATAATCAATAGAGTAATGGTAAACTCCCCACACCCATAATGCAAAATATGGGTGGTGTTAGACCTTCATCTCAACAAAGTAGAAACGAGGTCCTTCTTGGATGAAGAAAAGCCCTGGAGCGCCTGTACTTCATGCTCCTATCCATATCGCCAATGAAGTTGACATTGACCAAGGTCTTGGCCCCTCGGGAAAATTCCTATTACCATTCATGGGCATGTTCGATGCTGACCCCATTACACTCATATACCTACAATTAAAAAATTTGCATTCACACAAGATAATAATATGTCCAATAACTCTAGTGGTTATGGGATCCCACAACACATCATCATGCATAATCACATCATAAATAAAAATGGCAATATCAAAGTTCGCATTAGGAAACATTTAGAAATTTAATTCCTGACAAAACTTGAACTTAAATTTTTTAAAAATATATATTCAATAAACGAGCATTTTAATAAAAAAAACTTTCTAAATTAATTTCGCGACATGGAACTTTTTTTTAAAATAATTTAAAGACTATCGAAAAAAGTTTTAAACTAATTCTGCAAAATGCATTTATGTTCCATAAATTAATTATGCGTCATGCATTAATTTACTAAAAAATCCAAAACATATTTTATTACAATAAATAAAGAAATGAAATAAATAAAAGGGGAAAGAAAACAAACCAAATTGTGTGAAATATGGCCATATTGATCGAGCATAGCTGGAGTCTCATCTTCGGGACCGATTCAGTGATACTTCCAATTGGGAGGCATCCCGTATAACCCCTCTACCCATATGATGGGGATAGAAACCTCAACTCTGTCGATCACGAGCGTTCGAGGGGTAACATTGACGACAAGATGGTTGATGCGGGTGTTGTACAACTTGTATCACATCGAGACTACAAAAAATTGGAGTAAAAGATGCATGAATCGGAGGGAAAAAAATAGAAATCATAATATAGGAGGATGAAATCTTGAAATTTTAAAGAAAAGAAGGTTGTATTTATACATGCCAAATAATTAGTCATTAGCTATCCGATTAATTACCTATCCACGTGACACGAGTTTATGCATCCAACGCGTAAACGCAAAAGAGTCAGAAATCTTACCGTTACAGTAGTTAATTAGCCCGCCGGCTAATTATCGAGGAAAATGGTAATTTTTTTTCGTTTGCTTGCTTTTGATATTTGAATGCTTTCTTCTACGTTTCAATATCGTTTTTAATTAACGGACCCAACATATTGCAATTTATGCACAATCATGCATACAATAATATATTTTAAATTTTCAAAATGTAATTTCCAAAGTTATATTGTTTAGCTCTTCCCTAATTCAAAATATAACATACTTTTTGTAGTTTGATTTTTAATTTTTTCTTGTTTAGCATTTAAATCGAAGGGGCACAATATTTTCTTTCAAAATTAATTAATTAAAATGTTAACTAATACATCATACTCGCACTGTTTTTGTTTGTATTTGTTGGTCCGTAAACGAGCTAACAACAGCAGAGGGGGGGTGACTGCCTAACCTTGGTTACTTTAAATAAATTTTAAAATTATTCACCAAGTTCGATTTATATGCATGCTGAGTATACGTGTTGAGTGCGATATAAAAACTTATAAACTGCTTAGCTTTGCTGGCACAGTTTATCTTCAATCTTTAGCTGAGTAAGGCTACTCAGCACAGATCGGATAATAAGCAAGATAATGAATGAGAGAGAGAGAGATGAAGAGCTGATCACTACTAAAGCTTAATGCTTAAAGTTAGAACGTACACACCTAAGATTTATCCTGGTTTGGCCCCTAGCTTACCTCCAGTCCCCGGATCCATCTCCGAGTTTTAATCCACTAGTGAGTTGTTCCTTCAATAGGCAGAGAAGCCTTTACAGCGGGTAGACACTATTACAGAATGTAATCGCCTTTCTAACAACTGCTCAACTTAGTTTGGGTACCCTTCCCAAACTGATACTCAGATTAAATAAGAATGCAAACTAGATTCAACTTATAGAAACCATAAATCCTTAAAATGTTAATCTAAGTAATTTCTCTCTATTACAAATGGATAAGACTTTGATGTTTGTTGATTGATTGCGGTGGAATTTCTTTGGAAGCTAGAATAATTTGCGCAGCATTTTAGCTCTTAAGAAATTCGAGGTGATTCACTAAGTTTGAATGTTTGCTCTAATCTTCTATTTGTACTTTGAAGCTGTGCGAAGTAACCGTTGCAAACTTTACGATATTGCTGATCTTCAATTTCTCATCTCTTCAAATCTTTTAAATCTTCTCGTTGGAGATAGATTCCAGGACATTTAGAGATAGCAAACTAGGTAGTAGAAGAAGGTAATTGAATAAATAGCTCAAAGATTACAGAATACTTGAAAGTGATTTAAAACTCCCTTTATGCTGAGTGACTTCCCCTAGTCAGCTTGAGCTACCCCATTGTCAGCGGGTGACATAGAGCGGTGGGCCGAGAGCGCGCGAAATGATAGGCACGGTCCACCAGGGTGTTTAAAAAGAAAAGCACCAGGTTGAGGACTCAGGAATAAATGTTGGAAGAGAAGTCGATAATAATTTTAGATCGGTTCGAACCCGAATCTGCCATATTTTAGTGTGGAGTCGTCACATAGATTAGCTCCTTCTAGGAATTAGAGTCCCGTGAGGCTTAACATCTTGGGGATGGCCCACTAAGACACAGAGACTCGGATCATGATAAGTTGCTTATTTCTCATTGGATCACATTATATTACATCTACAGAAAATCATATTCTCTTAATTGTGCATATTCGCACTTAGGTCATTTTTCGAGTTTAAATGCATAATTCACATATGACAAAAATAATAAACCATCCACAAGGTGAAATAATGAACCATCCACAAAGTAGTAAGTAAATGAGGAAAATAAATGCGAGAAATAAAGATTACAAGGCTTCCAAAAATGGGGGAATGCAACCGTCCACTAACCTATTAATTACATTTCCCAAAAAAAGAAATTGCGATACCCGAAGGAAAATTAAAATCCTAAACATACATCTAATCATAATCTACCTGCATCCATAAAGGTTAGCACAGGGGATATCACATATATGTTCGATTTTGAATTTAGCAAGGCTCGTGTGGCCAAAACTAATATCAATCGCGTTAATGTGTTTATTATTTAAATAAAATAGTTCATTTTATTAGCACGTTGGTTGCTCATTTTAATTAATGAAATTGCTCTCATGGTAAATTGGTGAGGGCTGTTATCCGGGAATATGTTTTATTCCCTTCGTGGGGGTGTTCTAACATACATCTCCTTTTAATAAAGAAAAATAGATGAAGAAGAATTACAACGTTTGAATAAAATAAAAATCCTAGGTTCACAAACGAAATTAGAAGAAGAAGAAGAAGAAGACCGAAAGCATGAAAATTGCAGTTCTAGGAACTCAGAGGCTTACCATTATGGAATGAATCCACTTTGATGATATCCGATCGGCCGTTGAAAATCCTCCTCATCCTTTAGTTTTGGTAAAAATTATTGTGAAAGTCCAAAACTGTTCGTCTAGTTCTTGGAAATTGAAGTAGTTCTAAAAGCTATATTTTGTCTGTAAATTTTTCGAGCCCTGATTATCGAAAAAGACCTGACTATTTATAGGAGAAATCCCAAAAATCCAAAAAAGGTAAGTTTTTTCCGGTGAGGAGTCTCATCGGAAAAAGTTCGGCGAGGCTCCTCGTTGAGTCTTTAGCGACGCCTCGCCAAGGATTTTGGCGAGGCTACCTCACCACCTTTGGCGAGGCATGCCTCGCAAAAGCCCATTTTTTGGCGAGGCCTGCCTCAAGCCTAGGATTTAGTCTCCCTCGGGATTCTATTTTTGAATTTTTTTTATGTAATTTCGTATTTTTTTAATTAATTTCTGAATAAAATTAAATAATTTTATTGAAAATGTCCTTTTTAATTTAGAGACAAGGAGGATTCCTATTCGGATACATCCGGATACTCGAAAATTGTATGATTCAAGGATAAAATCTCGAAAAGCCATCATCATTGAGTGTTCGAGCTGGTACAAAATCCCATACTCACAGCTGCCCCTCGTGTGATCATCGTTGGTCGAACATCCTATGTGATCAAACGAAACAAGCGTAGGGATAGAGCATACCTGACTGGTGTCGTTGGTGACTTCTTGTTCCCAATAGGCATTCCTTTCTGGCACTGTGTCTTCGTAAGGTTATCCATTTCTCTCTTCGAAATCCTTTAGGTACTTGGTGCCCCTTATGGGCGTGTGTACCGTTTCTTTCTACGGCGTCCCCATTATTGTTAGCATTTATTTTTCTTCAACTGCGATTATCATGTGCCTCTTGGAACGATTGGAGATAGGTGCTTGAATTTGTTTCAAAGGTAATCTTGAATTTCCTTAGTAGGATGTTGACTTGTTCTCTGTGGCAAATCAAGAAAATAATGTTAATAAATATTTCATGATGAATGTTTTGATTATTTGATTGAGTTTATGCGGAGCAAAAATTTTTACCCCTTCAATCAAAAATTAAAACATTGAGGAATAAATGAATTAAATGAGTTTGAGGAATATTGGGGATATCCCGTGCATCGTTCCGTAATGTTAGTAGGCTCCCATTGTAAAATAATAAAATAGATAGGTGGGACCCACTTATTTTCTTTATAAATAGGGCTCCCCTTCTTTATTCATTCATTTTTCATAATCTTCCTCTCTCTCTAAGCACTCTCACTCTCCCTTCTCTCTAGCAAACATGTTGTCGAAGGTCACTGGCAGGGCACTCTGCTTCGCCTCTAGCCTCACTCCTTAGCCTACTGATGATCCTGGCGTATTTTCTATCGATATTGACATCGCATACGGTTTGGCAACAAGTGACACTATGCTGTGGTTTACAATTACTTCCCCCAAAGGACATTGGATCCTAATTTTCCAGCTCAACCTCACCTCTACTGGATCGAGGTATTTACTAAAAACATTTTTATTTACCATTTTTAATGCGATTTTATCCTATTTAGGAACTAGATTGGAACTAATCCTTGAACCAAGTCGTGGAATTTATGCTTAGAAAAATTAAAAAAAGACAAATTTAGGTCCGCTGGAAATTTTTCTAGCAGAGACCAAGCAAATCCGACAAGGGCCTGACCGTCGCCAAAATTCCTAGCGAGGGTCCTAGGACCCTCGCTAGACTCTCTAGCGAGGGCCTCTTAAGGCCCTTGCTAAACTTCCTGGCAAGGGTCCTTCGGGTCCCTTTCTAAAGATGTCTGGCGTAGCCCCTGAGGTTTCGCCAGATTTTTCCAATGGCGCCTCTCCGGGCCCCGGTCGCTCATCTAAGTAATTATTATTTTTATATATGTATTTTTTTATTATATTTTTGTAGATGAAAAGGAGATTGGAAAATAATTAAAGCTCAGAGTCTAAACATCTTTTATATTCGAAAATCTTAGAAGAAAATATTTGTGCAAAAGATAATCAAACTCGGGCTCTAAATTTATTTTAGACCCGAGAATATCTGAGGATTTTTGAGAAATGTCGGAAGAAGAATGATTTGAAATTAATCAAGATTTGGAATCCAAATGTGTTTTTAATCTACATTATTCAAAAGAAATTAAAAGAAAATATTTTTAGTGATTTTCTCATAGTTTTTGCATTTAATTAAAAAAATGTATTATTTGATTTGTTTTGTAGTCTCCCACACTTCATCCTACTGGTGGGTATTCTACCATCTAGGCTTGGTATTTCATCACGCTTCTTCTCACCCCGAGCTCGTTCAGGTCATTGAGGCCACCGGTTTTGATTCTCTAGCCCGATCCTTACAACCTACATTATTACCGTATGAGACATCGATTGCACTTGCTCAGAGGTGGTGCGACATTTTGTACACCTTCCATCTTCCGATTGGGGAGGTTACCATCACTCCCTTTGATATCGTGGCAATCACCAGTCTATCTTGGACTAGTATTATGATTCGGTTTGATGCCTTCTTGGAGCGGTTCTTCAAGGCTCCCACCGCTTGCCGTCACGTTAGAGACCTTCTTGATGTTGATCCCAGAGGCCGGGCATTGAGTTATAGCATGTTATTTGATAACTAGACAGGTCGACAGTCTATTTCCAAGGCCGAGGTTCCTCTGTACATCCGGTCATTTTTTGCCACCCTATTGAGTGTGATATTTTTCCCAGTCTCGAACAGTGAGATCTAGTATGGGTTGATTGAGTCGCTAGCGAACTTGGATGGAGTTAGTGGCCTTAACTAGCCTCGGGTGATCTTGGCACAGACTTATTTTACCCTTGACTTAGTCGTTCGGGTCATTTGTGGGCGCTACATTGTTGGCTAATGGTTCTTCAGGTATTGTTTGCTTACTTTGTGATTTGTCTATGTCGGCTTTTGATTGATTAACCTTAATTAACCCCTTTATTTTCTAGGTATGGGCCTTCTTTTATCGGTTCCTACCCGCCCTGTAATTTGTCGATTCTCCGGAGGGTGCTCCGTGTATGGCCCGGATCTGCTCATCTTTCAAGGGGGGTGCTTTGGGTTCTACTGATTACTATCAGCATCTTTGTGGATTTACTCTTGAGAAAGTGATGGATCTCATTTTGATGGATATGATCACCTTTTTCTCTTTAAACTTATTCTGACTATGTTGTTCTTTCTTATCAAGTGGAGTGCAATCTATGGTAAGGCCTCCCAAGTTATCATAAGGCGAAGGAGATCCAGCAAGACATGGACCACCATCGCTTTATCCTTGAGGGGCCCAGGACCCGCGAGTGGTACTTGGGTGAGCGTATCCAGTTCTAGCGGACTAAGCCAGTGTCTGATAGGCGCATTCCGCCTACGCCTCCCATCGGACTATTTTGTGCTTACTTGGTGATCACTGATCCCGAGAAGCGATAGCTATTCTTGAAGGAGAATGGCATGAGGCTCTCAGGATAGTATGGTAACTACGAGGCCTTCATTCAGGAGAGGCTGTTCCCGCTTCGCCCACCAACTTAGCCCGAGGAGGCGCGATCCTCTATTCAAGTTAGGGGTTAGAGAGTTGATGGTGGTTCTGGTGCAGGTGCTAGTGGCACTGGTGTGGGTTACCGGCTATGAAATATGTTAATTGTTTTATCCATGTTGATCTTGTTTTTTACTGTTTATCTGTCGTTTTAGGAATTTATCCGGAAGAGGGTTCAAGTGTCTAATTTGAATGCTACGGCAGGGGGGGGGCGAGCACAGCTTCCTTGGGAGTTGTTGAAGGGAGATTCATGATTCCCCTTGACGCCACTTTCTACATAATGGTTTCTATGGGGGCATCGTGGTAGGTACCTCTTCCCCCGAGCTACCACACATTAGCCTACAATCCTTCTGACACTACTCATGTGAGTTTTAGATTGCAAGCAATCTTTGGGGATATCATCACGTTCGTTTACTCACTCTTTTCCTTTTGCAGGTCATACGTGAGGAGATGGATAGGGCGTTCCGACATTCCTTTGCATTGAGGGACCTGATGCTTTCACATGATGGGATTATACAGGTACATTATTTTTCTCGACCTCTATAATTTGATGCATGAAATGTCATGTTTTTATGTACATGGACGTGATTTTCGTGACATGTTTTATGATTGTAGGATATTGGCGAGGAGCGAGGAGTTCAAGCGACGCTACCGGGAGCTTGACAGTCATTTTCAATCACTGGATATTAGCCATTAAGGTCTAGATGCTCGTTATCATGGCCTTGAGGTTAGTCACTAGGAGCTAGGAGTCCGTTATCAGGGTTTGGTGGCTCAATACCAGAGTTTGGAGGCTCAGTATCAGGAGTTGTTATGGCAGAATGCAACAATAAAGGAGGCTCTAGTAGAAGCGTGGGCTTCCACCTCGGGCCTTCACCAACCACTTATGTTTAATCTCGATTCCTTGATTGATGACCCATATGTTAGGCCGCTCCTCTCTCCTGGATGGGATGCCAGTTTCTTCATGCTCCCCAACCTCCTCCTGTGTCTGGTTCAGCAGATGGTGCTCTCGAGAGACTAGATCCTGAGGATTTTGAGATATCCACCATGATGCCCCGAGATCCGGTGGGTGGAGATCACATGTAGGTGATGCATGCTTAGGAGTTCCCTTTTACCTTTAGTTTTACATTCCTCTTTTTTCGAACTGGACTTTTTTGATAGCTTTGCTTTGTAGAAAAGAAAACTTCTGATTTATGAAAGGAAAGGGGATTTTGGCCATGGCGTGTCGGGTCCTCACATGTGGTGTTTTAATTTATGAATATGCTTGCCTTAGGGTCTTCCTCCTCACCGTTTGGGAACCCGATTAGCAAAGAATTAAGAGCTTTTCTCTGCGCGGTCTTTAATACCTTACTTCTAGGCCTGTGAATATGGCCTTCATTCATGCTTCTTTGAAGTTTTGGGATCCTTCCACTCATTTTTTTGTTTTACAGACTTCGAGCTTTACCCCTTGGTCGAGGAGTTTCATGCTATTTTGGGCTCCCTTTTCCGAAGGAGTCAACGCCAATATCACCCGTGAGACTTCTTCTCCTTTCCTTCTTTCTAATTTGGGGGTGAAGATAAGCTGAAGGGTTTATGGAACCTAGAGTCCAGTGGGCACTTTTTTTTAGCTCCCCTTAATGTTGGTGGCTCCTATGTTGAAGTTGTCCTTAGTTGGTGTGAGACTACACCCAGCACTCATCTAGCATGGATTTCGATGGTGACTGTTCTTCTTCTGGTGGAGTTTGTTTATGGGGTTGGAGCGATTGCCCCTTTCCGATTGCTGTCGATCATTGACCCACTCTCCACAGGCCTTTCTCCTGCGGTTTTAGCCTTGGCTAAGAGTCTGCTTCACTTAGACGCTGCTTCAGTGAATCTGGACTTTGTAAGAGACCATTTTTCTTTGCTCAAGGTAATTCTCTTTCCTTACCGCTCTTTCGTGATTTTCATTATTTGTTTAAACAAATGAATTAATGTAGGTATGGCTGTTGGAGAAGCTTCGCTTGACTTTTGATCCACGCTTAGGGAAGGCTCAGTACCTCCCTTCACATTATGGTCTTAGAGGCTTCACTGGGAAGGACCATCATTTGCTAAGTGAAGGCACTTGGGTCGAGATTTTAGGCTCCTACCGAGCTTCTGAGATCCGTTAGCTCAGCCCTTGGTTGGAGATTCCATTCGTGGTTACTGACGTCCATGATTCTAGTGTTTTATTAATGAGGTTGTTTGGTGTCACGTCCTATTCCCCTTCTCATCTATGCAAGCAGTACGGGTGTCAGCAACTGGTCCCTCAATTTCTATGCTCGACTCATTTCCAGGACTTTGGTCCTAACACACCTGATGCGATACGGAGGCTTTGGGCACGCGCTCAGGTTGTTATACGAGATTACACTACCCTGGAGACCACAGATACTGATGAATTCTACAGTGGATAGCTTGGTGAGATCAAGGTTCTCCCCGATGCTGATCAGAACTTTATGGTGTCTCGTGAGTGGGAGAGGGATGAAGATGGTTTGGACCCCCTTCCTCATACTTCAAGGAAGAGTGCACGGTGGAATGACTAGCACCCTTAGATCTTATTTGTTTTCACCATTTGTTTTCTAACCTTTGTTTTTTGCTTATTCTTGGATTGTTTTTAACATTATGAAATTTTGTTGAACTCTATTTTATTTACTTGTGATATTCTATATGAACACATTCATATAAACATAAACATAAACATAAATCCTTGCAAACATAACACATTTCATTGAATGTCTTTGAACAAGGGTATAAGTTTTCCAATGATTTGAGTCCTGGTACCGGTTAGCCTAGAGAAGGTTTTCTAACTCTCGATCCCTCTATTCCTCACCGTGTCTTACTTTTTGCCTAAGCCACCCTTTACAGTTTTCAATTGATCAAATATTTCTGGCTTTTATACAAGAATGGTCCTAATTGTTACCCAGGTAGCCAAGTGACATCTGGTGGACTGGATTTTCTCTCTTTTTTGGTGTACCACTTTTGTAAGTTTATTTCTTTTATTTTTACACGTGGTAGCGCTTGAGCTTGTCTTGATTGATTTGATTGATGAATTTGTTTCCATCCATGTCCATGATCTTAGCGGCTCCTTTACTCAAGATTTTCTTAATGACATAAGGACCTTCCCAGTTTAGGCGAAACTTTCCCCGTTGGTCCACATTTGAGGGCCTCATTTGTTTCAAAACTAAGTCTCCAGCTTTTAACGATTGGCTTCTAGCCCTAACTCGACTATTGTATGCCCTAGCCATGCGTTGTTTGTACATCTACAAATGATCCAGTGCCTTTAGCCGCTGTTTGTCAATCATGTTCAACTGTTCAAATCTAGCCTTTGCCCATTCTGACTCCTCTAACCTTGCCTCTAGTGCTACTCGAAGCGATTTCACTTCCATTTCTACCGGTAAAACTGCTTATATCCCATATACTAATGAGAAAGGGGTTTGATTGGTGGGAGTTTTGACGCTCATTCTGTATCCCTATAATGCGAATGGTAACTTATCAGCCCAGTCCCTGTAGGTAACGACCGTCTTGGTTAAGATTTTCTTAATCACCTTATTGGTTGCCTCTACTGCTCCATTAGCCCGTGGCTTGTATGGTGATGATCGATGGTGCTCGATCCCATATTTCCTCGTTAGGTCTGACGTGGCTCCTTGGAATTGAACCCCATTATCTGATATGATGTGATGTAGGATGCTATATCGGGCGAATATATGCTTTTCTATGTATTTGGTCCTCTTCTTAGTGGTGATATTAGTGTAAGATACGGCTTCCACCCATTTTGAAAAGTAATCGACTTCTACTATAATGAAGCAATGTCCATGAGTCGAGTTTGGTCAAATCTCACCAATAATGTTGATGCCTCATGCCACTAACAAAAGTTAGGGGTGACTGTTGCAGAACTCGGAAATACAACAGCAGAAAATGACAGCCCCCCTAGTAGGATTATGCCACTGACACTTGGCACCACATCATTTACCCTCTACTCAGGCTGCCCAGTTCTAGTGTGGCTGTTGAGGATTGACACAAACTAGTCACTATTGGCGAAGGCATTCATTGCAGTAACAATCTCGGTGCTTACCGACGATTGGTTAGCTTGTGGGTTCTGACCTTCCATGAGAGCCTGATCATTGGTCACATTCTCTTCTTGTTGATGGGTCATGTTACGGAAGCTACGCGGAGTGTTTTATTTTAAATCTGAGCTAGAGTCGGTGTACGGAACTTCTTCTTGGTGAGCCGTGGTTGGGGAGATGCAGATTAACCAGCGAGAAGCCTTATCCAAACCTTTCAGTAGATAAGCTTTTTCTTGGCTGAAATACACATGGAGATTAGGGAATGCATTTAAAATCATGATGCGTGAAATGTTTAATGTTATGGCTGCGAAAAAAAGGTTAGCATTCCATGATGCGAGATAGAAATCACTCATGAAAAGAATAGAATCATTAGTGCATGCGGTAAATGAAGGTCCATTGGTTTTGAGATTCATACTCTATCCTAGGGACAATGTGAAATCAAGTGAGCTAATTACCTGTGTGGTGATAAGTCAAAGGTTCGAGAACTAAAGTTAGTTCTCTTGGTGTTTGGGTGACCAGTGTGACATACCCTAATGAAAAGTAATCTAAAAATGTATGGAAATAACTACCATATGTAGCATATAGATGAATGTTTTGGTTCTTTTGCCCCATTGGGGAAAGGTCTTGGATGTCAGTGGACATTATCACAAAAGGTATGTAGTGATGCATGAGTATTTTGGGTGAAAAGTGGGTTTCTAGGGTTAAATCTTACCTACTTTAAGACATCAACTGGGATATCTTTTGATATTGTTTGCATTCATGTTTGCCTCATGTAGGCTTTTGGTGTGTACAATCGCCCGGCAGGGCTATAATTTGGATGCCAAGTGCACATCGTGTAAGGATTTGGGTAGTTTTATCTTAAGATTCGAACATCATGTGGACATCGCACTAAAACTTGGGTTGAATGATGCTACATGATTCTAGTTGGTTTCATGTTATCCTAAGGTTACATGATCTCAAGTGTCAACTAACTATTAAGCATGAAGGACATCAGATCATGTTTAATATTATGAGTGTGTGCGTTCAAGTGTCTGCACTAAGTTTCGTGGTTAGTATGACACATTTGTACAATGCATGATGAATCAGAAAACGGTAAACACTTAGCACATAGCACATAATATCTTTCTTCTAACCATACAACTCCCATGCATAGGGTTTTTGGCTAGTTTCTATCCTAAGTTTGGTTCATCTTAGTACTGTAAGGATACTGAGGAGCACACCTGCAGGAAAATATAATGCATGATCGTGTGTTTGGGTAACACCCTAGGAAAAATGCCTATGGCTTATTTACATGAGGGTTTATAAATGGGTTGCTGATGTAGAAGGTTCTTGTTGCACTAAAATACACTCCAAGCCTCTCCCCAAATAGGTTCTAACGAGAGAGGCACATGCAATATAGCAACAAGTGCTCCACTCACTCAAGTACTATCTATTCTCAGGGAGGCAGATTAGTACAAGAGAGAGCTTTACAATAATAGGGTACCTTAGACCTATGGGCTAATCCCTTCTACTGTAATGCGTTATTATGAATATGTCAAAATTAAGAGAAAATGGAATAATGTGATCAAAAATTTTCAACACTTATCCAAAATCTAAAACCTTTTTTTGAAAAAAAACTAGTTTTTAGAAAAAATCCCCAGCGGAGTTGCCACTATGAGTGGGCGACACGGAGCCTTGGGACGAGAGCGCACGAAATGATAGGCGCAGTCCATCGAGGTGTTTAAAAAGAAAAGCACCAGGTCAGGGACCTGGGAAAAAAGGTTGAAAGAGAAGGCAAAAATAGTTTTAGATTAATTCGAACCCGAATCCGCCATCTCTTAGTGTGGAGTCACCACCTGGATTAGCTCTTTCCAGAAATTAGAGTCCTATGAGGCTTAACGTCTAGAGGATGGCCCACTAAGACACAGAGATTCGAGTTTGGGATAAGTTACTTATTTCTCATTGGATAACATTATATTACATCTACAGAAAATCGTATTCTCTTAAATTGCTCATATTCGCACTTAGGTCATTTTTCAATTTTAAATGCATGATTCAAGTATGATGAAAATAATAAATCATCCACAAGGTGAAATAATAAACCATCCACAAAGCAGTAAGTATATGCAGAAAATAAATGCGAGAAATAAAGATTACAAGGCTTCCAAATATCAAGGGATGTAACCGCTCACTAACCTATTAATTACATTTCCCAAAAAAAGAAATTGCGATACCCGAAGGAAAATTAAAATCCTAAGCCTACATCTAATCCTAATCGACTTGCATCCACAAAGGTTAGCATAGGGGATATCACATATATGTTCAATTTTGAATTTAGCGATAATGTGTTTGTTATTTAAATAAAGCAGTTCGTTTTGTTAGCACGTTGGTTGCTCATTTTAATTAATGAAATTGCTCGCATGGTAAATTGGTGAGTGCTGTTATCCGGGAATATATTTTATTCCCTTGGTGGGGGTGTTCAAACATACATCTCCTTTTAATAAAGAAAAATAGATGAAGAAGAATTACAACATTTAAATAAAATAAAAATCCTAGGTTCACAAATGAAATCAGAAGAAGAAGAAGAAGAAGAACACCAAAAGCATGGAAATTGCAGTTCTAGGAACTCAGAGGCTTAGCCTTACAGAATGAATCCACTTCGAAGATATCCGATCGATCGTTGAAAATCCTCTTCATCTTTTAGTTTAGGTAAAAATTGTTGTAAAAGTCTGAAAATGTTCATCAAGTTCTTGGAAATTGAAGCAGTTCTAAAATCCAATAAAGTTAAGTTTTTTCCGGTGAGCGGTCTCGCAGAAAAAAGTTCAGTGAGGCTCCTCGCCGTGTCTTTGGCAAGGCAGCCTTGCCAAGGGCATGCCTCACCAAAGCCCATTTTTTTGTGAGGCCTGCCTCAAGCCTGGGATTCAGTCTCCCTCGGGTTTCTGTTTTTGAATTTTTTTATGTATTTTCATATTTTTTTAATTAATTTTTGAATAAAATTAAATAATTTTATTGAAAATGTCCTTTTGAATTTAGAGACGAGGAGGATTCCTATTCATATCACCTGGATACTTGAAAATTGTGTAATTCAAGGATAAAATCCTAAAAAGCCTTCATCATTGAATGCGCGAGCTGGTACAAAATCCCATTCTCACACCCATACTAAGTGAGTCTTCTACAAGCGTCTCATCTTCCCCACACTTGGAGGATTTCTTCTTTGATTTGGGACATAGTTTTACTTCAGCTTTATCTTCAAAGGTTTTGTCTCTTGTATGTTTTCCTGTGCTACATCATTAGATGCATAGCAAAAACATTTACAGCATAAAAAGTTAAGAAGATCTTAACTTGAGGTATTAACTTGTAATTTTATTAAGATATAAAAAATGACTTAGTCAATAGATAAAGTATATCTTGAGCTAAGATTAGAAGCTAAGCCTTATTACAAGTTCTACAACTACTCGGTACATAACTTAGACTATTTCTTATGCACTGAGGAAGAAGATCCAACAGTCTTGGTGTTGTCCTGATTGATCTTGTTAGAAGGATGCATTGGATGAGAATGCCTTGGAAGAGATCCCTTATTGAGATTTGCAATTCTGATCGCATTTTTAGCTACCTTCTACCCCTTTGCTATCTGGCATTGAATAATTTGATCAAAACAGACATTAAAGGCGTCGAGTGCATCTTGGAAGCTCTCTTACTAGCCAATTATCTGCAGGGAAATCTCTTGCTCTAATTGCTCCTTGCCCTTATTTGAGAGAAAGTCTTGGTCATTCAGCTCGTTGAGAAGAAGATGGTGGCAACGCAAGAGATGAGCTATCTAGTCAAATCCTTGACTCATAAACAATTGAAAACACTGAAGAAGACCATGAAACTCTGTTGCTATCAGTGCAATCTTCAGCTAAGATTCACTATTTAGAATTTTTGGACCTATAGATGAGATACACCATGAGGTATAATCAATATCTTTTCCGTCCAGCTCTGCCATCTTGAGAAGAGAATCCACCTTCTTTATCAAATCTTCCACCTTGGTTTTGATGATATTCAGCTTTTTATTGATTGTTATTCCTATCTCAGGGCAGAGGGATTCGATCGGAGGTACACTTGGCATTAGCGCATGTCTAGAAAAATCTATCCCATTGCAGTCACTAGAAATTTCTATGATGAGGAGACTTTCTCCGTTATATGAAGAGTCTTCTCGCTGAAGGGTATCCATCTTGGTATTAAGAGAGTCAATGTTCATGACAGGGGCCTTGTCCAACTTCTTTGAGATATCCTTTAATAGCTTGAGGACCTCATCTTGCTTATTATCATGGACTAACAAGAACCTCAACTCAGATTCTACCAGCTTCACGATGCTGTGGCTCACATCCTTGGTAGATGCTACCTCTTTCGAGACATCCTTAATCTTACGATCGATTAATCTCTTTATCTTGACTTGCTCCTTACAAAGCTCATGGATCTATGTCAATTGAGTAGCCATGTTAGTACTCAAGAGACTGAGCTGCTCAATTGCAGCATCTATGCTACTCTTTATCTTTCCTACAACAGAATTTACCATCATAGTAGACGTGGGAATAGATGTAGCAACTGCCCCAAGTTGGGCTACAGAGTCCATTAACCCATTCAAGATTAGCGCCATCTTATCTACATGCTCTTGGCACTCTGTTTTGCCAAGTGATTTTGAATAACCAACAAGCTACCTTGGATCCTCCCAAACTCCTTAAAGTATAGAGAGTCACTAGGCACACTTGTGTGTTCTTTGAATTCTCTCAATTTTACCTTGGGCTTGGATGACAAGTCCATCAACTCCTAAGCAAGTAGCATGTTGCCTACTGCTCCATCTAACTCATCATCAGTCTTGAGTGTAGGAAATTGTTTTCTTGCTAACTCGCTGATCTGTGCCAAGAAAGATGTATCAGCCATTGTTGGCTTGCTATTGGGTTCAGGTTCTTTACTACTGTAAAATTTACCTCAGTAGTTCGACCGCTTGCTTTTCCCTGTTGAGCGTATTTTTCAACATTGGAAACTTCCCTAACCAGAGGGGTTAAGGGGGTTGAAGATGGGTTTGAAGAAAGGGTAGGTTTAGAACCATGTACAGATGAAGAAGTTGGTTTGAGTAGAATAGAAGGTACAGTGGCTATGGAAGAATTGGTTATTGGTTAAGAATGTAAAGGAGAAGGGGTTGAAGAAATGTGTACTGGAGATGGAGGAAAAGAATCTTGGCTATTTTCAAGTGAAGAAATTTGAATTTGGGAATCTACAAGGTAGAAGGAGAAGAACTTTTCTACATTTCAAGATCTGCTAAAGTAGAACCTGATGGAATAGAAGATTTTACAATAGAAGGGATTTGAGGATTTATAGAAGAAGATGAGGGGATAGGATTTTGCGAAACCTCAGGGTTAGCTGTTTGACCTAAGGATGGGTCAGCTTGAGGTTTCTCATGTTGAGAAGAAGACTCCTCAACATGAGTGAATGAAGGAGTTGGGATGCTGGGGTCCTAAGGATTAGACTCCTCTAGAATCAAGGTAAGGGTTTCTCCAGCATACTCCTCACTACTCACCACCGGCACATTTTTTTGCAGTGGCCTTATGGTGGTAGAACGCTTTCGTTGAGTGTCGTTAAGTTTGGTAAAGATATCCTGAATGTTCTCAGCAACCTTGGATGTAAGTTGGTCCCCATCTTTAAACTTCTTAGCCTCGCCCTACTCCTCAGTATCATCTGAGAATACCATCTTGTGCTTCCTGTGGCGCAAGGACACATTAGCCTCAGCTTTTACTTCCTTCTCCTCAACTTTCTATTTAGCTAGCATCTTAGCCTCTGTCTCCCTTTGTGTGCGGGTTTTGGCTTACATCTTCCTTCTTTGATGCTGAGTAGGAGCATCACTGTATTTGGCTAGACTCTTCCCCTTGGCCTTAGAGGAAGAAGCCTTCTCAGGTTTGGAGGGGATGGTGGTCACATTCTCCAAGATGCTGGAGATGGGAGCCTTATCGGAGTCATCATTGTCCTCAAAGTCCACCATAAATTCATCTTCCTCCTCCTTGATAATGTTTGCAGGAAATATTGACGGTACATGTTCACTACTTTTCTACTGATAATATAAAAGTTCTAAATATGAATAGGTGTTGTCAGTATCGCTTATCAAATAGAAAAATGATGATAACTACAAGTATACAGTTGCGATATAGTTTTAAAAGGTATCTATCCCACAGGGAAGGAATTTGGTTGTAAGGATCAACTAATGTTATGGAACAAAAGAAAATAAAATAAGTTGTAGGTTTTGAATGGTAGACTGATGAATGGACAGATGCATGAATAGATTAGAGAAGATGCAAAGCATATAGATATTCCCTAAGAACAAGTATAATGGAGTATAATATGCAAAATAATCAAGAATGTTTTATGCATTAGATAACTTCAACAAACTCGATTCTAGACGCCCAAATATCTTATAATTCACCGTAGAGCAACACATGATATGACTTTTCTAAACCTAGGGTACACGAATTATGACACTTATAAAAACCTGGACAACAATAATACTCTGCTTAGTACGGATCGCTCTCACATAGCCATATTTAGCAAATTACACACTCCAAAAATGGTGGCTCACTAAACAATGTTATAATCATAGATCTAGTGATTATACACAATCTTGTTAACCCCAAAACTACTCTTAAAGTCAACTTGAAAGCGTATAACTTCATTAATATAAGTGACGCAATACGAAATAATCGTTATGACACATAGACATATCATAAACTTCGAATTAGAAAGTATAAATAGAAAACAAAGTAAAGTTGTAAGGTATGCAAGTGAAAGCTAAAGTTGATCAAACCGTATCCACTCTTTAATGGGAGTCGTCAATTCCCGCAATACCTGCGTCTACTTTGAATTCGGTCTCGACTCATATAGAACCTCCGTTAGGATACTATTCCTTGTGAATATTGAACAATTGAATGTTGAAGAACAGAAAATTTTATTGATAAGTGCTTTGCAATTACACTCATACAACAATCGCTCAAATTTGTGGAGAAATCTAGTGATTGAAATAAGAATCGAATCACTTATACATTTTTCTCTCTAACACTTTGAACTTAGTGAAATCTATATAACTTTCACTCTTTATCTATCATGTATCATGCCATACATGTCATCTCACACCATTTGCACAAAATGGTTGATTTGAACCTCTATTTATAGAGTGGGAAAGGTTATTTTCATCTAAACGAATAGTTATGTCTATTGGTGAAGGGTTGTATCATCTTCAATGTGATTAGATGCAAGATTTCATCCTTATCTTCAATGGATAGACACCTTTTTGTGATTGCATTATCTCCAAAAGGTGTCTCTTCCCATGATAGTTGATGGCGATTGGTGGCAGTTGATCATTCTTATCCAAAGGTTGGAAGTTGAGAAGAGTTGATCAAACCCGTTACGATTCATGAGCGTGACATACATGTCTTGATCATGAATGTAAGTTGGTAACAGACTATTTATGAAGAATGATAAGTCGTGATCATGATAGATAATCGTGAGCGTGATTTGGCCAATCGCGAGTAGGAATCAAGATCGTGACATGGTCGTGACTTTTGCTTTTCTTCATGATTCTTCTTTGCAACTTTACCGATCTTTGATAACTTTGATCCTAAGCTAATTGCTAGCATTCTACACATCTTTTTGCACCTTTTTCACTCTTTTTGCATAGAATTCCATCTTTAATCATTTCACTCCCAAGATTCACCTAGTTTCTGCACTTATATAAAAAAACAACTACATACCACGTGAAATATTTTATATGAAGTATAAAATGATTCTAAACCACATCATTTTATGAGTAAAAATATCAAGATAATAAGTGTAATTATACACTTATCACTCCCCCACACTTAACTTTTGCCTTTTCCTCAAGGTAAACACAATAGAAGTGTATAAAATAGTAATTCAAGTTCGTACCTCATTTGGCAAAAGACTATTGTAGTGAATACCACATTCATACGTTGCATAAGGTTTAAGTAAAGTGTACGAAATTTCTCACAAATTAGTAACGTGCAATTTATATAGTCCTATTGTATACCTTTACTCTTAATGGAGGACCAACCGAATTGCATCTTCATTTAAGCGTTATAGGCTGACTCAAATATTTCCTTCTATCGAATATAGTATAAAGTATAAAGGACATAGGGAGCACACTTTGAAAAGATTGATCTCAAAGCATTTTTACGTAACCTAGGATGCTAAACACTCTTAGTGGTTGTATTTTATGCTTCATACCACTCTCCCCTTCTTTTAGTGGTTGCATTTTATGCTCCATACTACTTTCTCTTATTTTTTTTAAGCATATGTTTTTGAAGTACACATTTGTAATTTGCACCCATTTTTTGTGCTATGCTATTTTCTTTTTTTTCACTCATTAAATGGTTGCAGTTTCCGCTCTGTACCATTCCTCACATTTTTCATAACTCATTTGTTATCCTCTCTTTCTTTTTATTTTTCACTCTTAATACCCTCATCCTTTATTGATCACTTTCAAAGTATTATGGCTATAGTTTCCCTACTCTTGAGACACACTTAATACTTTTAGGACGTATTCGAGAATAGCATATAAAACTCATAGTAAGAACACTATTGTGAGCACGGAATGATGACGGCTTTTCGGGAAATTTATCCTCGAATCACATGATTTTCGACCATCCGACGATCTTCAAATGGGAATCCTCCTTTGACATTTTAGATAAAATTATTTAACTAAATAAAAAAATACAATATAT
>CATIWQ010347395.1:0-15442 GCA_949673415.1 Euphorbia schlechtendalii | reverse complement strand
CTCTCTATTTAGTTTAATATTTTTTTCCTTTCTTTCAATTAATTTCTTTACCTTTTACCAACTTCCCATTTAATTTTATTTCTTCTTATTTTTCCTCTTCTTTTTACACTTCACACATTTTCCATTTAGCTTTAGATTTTTATAATATTTACAAATATGATCTAATTTTAATCATCTCATTTGATTAAGAAAATTTCAAAATAAGATTATTCTTCAAGATCACTGGAAGATCTGCATCAACATCATTGGAAGGTTTGTATTCAATTTTTTTTCTTTCTAGCATATTCAAGTAATTCTTTTCATGAAATCTATGTAGCTTATCGTTTTATTTATCTAATATAGTTACATGCTATTTCATCAATGTGATTCGTTAATATATTTTAATTGATTGTCAAATTTGTTATTTCCCATTGTTTCTTATTATCTATAGAAATTTTCAATTAACTTTTACTTGTCCATTCTAGCATCTCCGTGTTCAATTTGTTAATTGATGGAGATTTTGTGTTCAATCTGTTGATGGATGGAGATTTTAGCTGTTAGCTTAACCTTGAATTCATTTGTTAGACTCTAATGTATTAGGGTTCTCATTCTCAAGTTATTCTTTTACTGGATTTGAGATTTCATTGCTTGGACAACAATTTTTGTTTGGGTTTGTATTGGTCTCATTCTATGCTTTGGATTTGCTTTCTTTATTATGCTCTTTTGTTCCAGCAAATTAGCATTGTGTTCCTTTCATAATAATCACACAGAGAATATTGTTTTTTTAGGAATCAAGGCTTGCTATGACATTGTGCAATTTTGGGACACATATATGAAAAATTTGTTGCTGTGCCAATAGACACCTTTTCTTGGTTCTTGATCTCATTGCGATTCTACAATGGTGGATGGAGATAAAGGCTTTATATATAAGAGTTCGATAGAATATATATTGAATTTATATTAATAAATTAGTAGTTTCTTCACATTTATTGTCATTTTATTTTTGCAAAACTAATATAATAAATTATATTTATTGTCATTTTACATATTTTGTACAATAATTTTTCATTCTAGATTTGCAAATGTGACGATAACTATATCTTTTAATATTTTTAATTGTGACAAGAGATAAATAAAATATGAATATGTAGCATTTAAAATATTGTCACCAAACTGAATTTATGTGATAAAAAATAGTCCAAATTCTCCTTTTCGTTTCGATTAATAAAAGTTGCATTTGATTTTAGTTCAAATTGGTACATATTACGTGACAACTTACTCTATTTGTGACAAGTAGTTTTCCTTCTTATCACAACAAAAGTTGTAACAAAAGAAAATAATGTGACAACATATTATTGTCACCAAGTTTAAATTTTTGGTGACAACTTTTTATTGTTACAATTTCGAAAAACTTTCTACGGAGTTTTATGTGACAACTCTCGTGACGACTATTTATTGTCACATATTGGTTTATATGACAACTTTTGGCTATTTTGTAACAACATTTGTAGTCATAAATAGCTCAATTTCTTGTAGTGAGAGTACAATAACATTGAAATTTGATGGTTTTTGAAATAAATTCATTAAGGGAAATTTTCATGCACTTGATTTCAATACACTTTCTCCATATAAATCGAAACTTGCCCATCATCGCTCAAGCTCGGCCCAAATCCTGAACAGTCCGCCTAGTAAACATGTCAACTGTGACCTCTAACTCAACTTCTTATTATGCATTTTTCTATAACAGAGTAATTAAAGCATCATCTACTTTCATAATTGGATGCTTGATATGTAAATGATGTAGACAACCTAGCCGTTAATTCAAAGTAACTTGTGTATGCCTCTTAAATGTAGAAATAAAATAAGCCCTTTAGGCTCAAACAAAGTCTGCTTTTCAGTGGATCCGGGCCGAACAGTTTTTCAATTCTTGATTGACTATTGGGAAATTGTTGGAAATGTCCAACTATAAGATTACATATTTAGTAAATACATATGTCCAACTATAAGATTACATATTTAGTAAATACGTTTTCTCTAAACCTCTTTATTCCTTGTTGTAGTTAAGATTTTAAATTTATTTAATACCCTCAAATCTAATTAACTAGCACACCTTTTTTTAGGGATTAGTTAGAGAAAGTTTTTTTTTTTTTAATTTATTACGTTTAATTCGTCTCCTTCCCATTTTTTTATTTTTTTCAATTTATTCCTGATTGATTTTTCATGATGGTTTTCTTAAACGACTCTCAATTTCATCATATACCAGAGAAAGAATCTAACTTGATTTGCCACCCTCCATCTCCCCTTCCCCATCCGAGCCCGATTCAGAGTTTTGATCATATTTCCATTCTCTACTCCTTCTTCCATGATGAAATCATAAACATAACATATAAAGAAAGAAAATATAGTATACTTTCACATTAAAATTGTATATTTAATATTCCTATTCATTTTAAAATGAATTTCAAGTTTATTAGATATATGAATTGTTTAAATATATGAGTTGATATTGGTATACTTTCACATTAAAATCGTATATTCATGTATACTTTTTATTTTGTTTACTTTTACCTTTCATATGAAATTTCTAAATATACGATAGATGGACTATTTAATATATGGTATACTTTCACATTAAAATTGTATATTTAAGTGTACTTATCATTTCAAACTAAACTTCAAGTTCATCAGATAGATGAATTGTTTAAATATATGAGTTGATATCGGTATACCTTTCACATTAAAATAGCATATTTTTGTATTATTTTCATTTTAAGATGCAACTTCAAGTTGATTAGATATATGAATTGTTTAAATTGATGAACTGATATTGGTTTACTTTCACATTAGAACATATATTTATGTATAATTTTTATTTAGTTTACTTCTACCTTATAAAATTCTAAATATACGATAAATGAACTATGTAAAATATGGTATACTTTCACATTAAAATTATACATTTAAGTATACTTTGCATTTCAAAATGGACTTTAAGCTTATCATATAGATGAATTATTTAAATATAAAAGTTGTTATTGGTATACTTTCATATTAAAATTGTACGTCTAAGTTTATTTTTCATTTCATTATTTAATCTCAAGTTGATCAAATATATGAATTGTTTAAAGAGATGAAATGATACCGGTATACTTTCAAATTAAAATCGCATATTTATATATACTTTTTATTTGGTTTACTTTTACCTTTCATATGGAAAATCTAAATATACGAAAGATGAACTGTTTAAAATATGGTATACCTTCACATTAAAATTGTATTTTTAAGTATACTTTTCATTTCAAAATGAACTTCAAGTTTATCAGATAGATAAATTGTTTATATATACGACGTGTTCGAATCAGTAGGAGAAGAATGAAAAATGATTTGAATTGCATTTGCATTTTTTTTTTGCATAGAGTAACGATAGTTTTGGAAAAAAATATGTATTATATTAAAAGTTTAATCGCTTGAGAGGAAGAAAAACAATATAGAAATTTAAATTCTTAATTAATAGGAATTTAATTTAATTTTTTTGTGGATATTAATTAACTGAAAGTGGTAATTAGTGAATTAAAATGTTAATTTGTGAATTTGAAAGTTGAAAAGGGTATTTCCCAAATATTAATCTCTAATCCTTGAATTCCAATTTTTATAGAGGGTATTTATAAAAATTAGCCATTACAAGGAGATTGTTTTGGTGCGCGTTGTGTTTTTATTTTCTGATCTAACAGTAGTTTCATGTATATACTTATTAATCATTCATATAAGAATCAAATTTCATTAACTATACATTATGATTAGAGAACCACCACCAATGTCTCTTAACGTACCTAACACCCATGGTAAATGTTATAATACATGTTTACCATCTTTTATTTGTTCAAAATAATGAAATTAAGTTGTCAATAATAAGCCCACAAGATTAACTGATCAATTGGTTAATTTCTTGTGCATCCTTTGTTTTGCTCTGGAGATCTCGATTTCAAACCTTATTACTCAGTGGAAAGTTATGGAAGCCATGAAATGGAGATTAGTATGAAACTCAAGAAATAAGATGTCACAATATTCCAGATTAAAGCAAAGTCTTTCTAAGGAAAAATATCGTAAAACATTATTAATTAACAATCCCAAGATCATTTTATATATTTTTTAAATGAAGGCCAAAAAACCAGACTCAAATATTAGGAAAAAAAAGTCTTACAAAAGAGAAAAAATGAAAAAAAAATGAAAATAAACAAAATAAAGAAACAAACAACCCTCAAAGGCTATTTGTGACTCCCAATTAAGGAGAATATTTGTGAAGTTTGTTATGTGTATGTTGAGCTTGTTCTCTGCTAACCACGTTAAACTTTTTCTTTTTATGTATAGTAAACGATCTTCCTGGGGTAAGGTCTTCCTTATCTTCTACGTGCTATGAGCTTTCATAAGATGAACTTGAAGATTCATGCCTAACAACATAATGAGTTGTCACCGTAATTGCTTTATTTTTTTCGTTTGGCCTCTTCCCCTTTTGTTGAACCTGGAACCCCTCTCTCGGATGATGAATAATCTGAATAAAAGGATACCAAATCCTCTGTGTATTATTTAACCACAACATTACCCTCGACAGCCCCCGAAAATTGAGGCAAGGATGGTACACCGCAGCTCTGAGCGAAGCAACTTGAGGATGTGTATCCTTTGCTTTAAAAGCTATGATATATCGTCCTTTAATACATGAAGGAGAAACATATTGATTTTCCCTACAAGTAAGAGTTGTATGTCCTGTCGATTGACAAATACTACATAGAGCTGACATATTTTCATATTCAATTGCTACCAACAACTTATTATCATCGGTATCCACCCTAATCTGATCTTTCAATGGTTGAGCTAAATTCACATCTACCAAATTTCTGGTGAATTGCCCGAATTCTCCATCAACGGTATTTTTATCAAATCTGATAGAAATTCCTTTACCATGTGACAAAATTCGTTTGGCTTGATAACCAAAGAGCCTGCCTGAAACTCAGCAGTTTCAGGTTGCAGAGAAGCGGCTTTCTGGTTGACCGATTTAGAATATATATTTATTTTTCTTGCTACCTTATTTGAGTCTCCTGCATTATCTCAATCTCATTATGTTAAATAATATGATATGTTCACTTTTCAAATTTTCGATGCTTTGAAAGGTACTGCAGGTTCCAAGATAATGATAAAGAGACAAGTGGCACAAGTGATCTCGGAAGCAACTTTATTTTAGGGAGGTTGGTGATAATGTGCACCACAGAGAGAAGTACTCTGTATTATTGGATTGTTGGTGATAATGTGCATCAATAAAATCTTTCGAAAAGAAGTGCTTCATAATTTTTAATAGATTTTGAAGCTAAGGAGTGTTTTGAAAATGTGCTCCAAATTAATTAATGTTTTTAATTTTTGGAGTTAGTTTTTAGTTCCGAGTCAAATTAGTTTGTTGAATTGAATGTTTCAGAGTGTTGGAGATGTGGTGTTATCCAACATTGAAAATATACAAGTAAAATGAGTAGGATATAAGTTGAGTAGATTGTGTAACACTAGCTAATTTGTTTTGTGTTAAATGAACCTAATTCTACTTGTATACTCTTGGAGGCTCGTGAAACTCTAAATTATATCACATGTTAAGTATCTCCTATATTAAAGTAACATTTTTTTAGAAAGCTTTTATGTAGTGTGACATTTTCATATCCCACTATTTGTGTTTCTATACACAATGATTTTTGTTACTTTGATTTAATGAATAAGGAAGTAGCGATATTTCAATTCCATGTTGTACTTTACTCTCTTGCTCCAACACTAACAGTACAAAATCTCGTGTATGTTAAAAAAATACACTTACAGCACAAAAACTAGCTTTAAAAGATTCATGTATATTTATTGCCCAATATGAGTTTTTTTTTAAAAAATATATATGTTAAGTACAGGAAATAGAGTATCTTTGTATCAATGACCTTATCTTTTACGTTAGCCCCACAAATATCTTTGTAACGATCGCTTATTCATAGACTTTACCTGCTTTGTGGGACAAATATGCCTCTTATTTCCATACGATTATAATTTGCTTAAATATCCTTAATTTCCTTGTTGAAATATCTCATCTCTCAATCCAACCCATACAATCACACTGCACATTTCCCTTGCAAAGGCCCACTTAACCCATCTACTACTGCCCTTCAACGAATTCCTAATATCATCATCATCATCTATGACAATTGGTAAAATAATTTCTTTTGTGACACTTCATTGAATATTCTTTTTTGTTATCTTTAAAAGCTAGTACTGAGTTCGATTATATACATACATGAGTCTTAATGTGTTGTAATCTCTATCATATATATCTCACTA
Source organism: Euphorbia schlechtendalii (assembly GCA_949673415.1). Lineage (NCBI taxonomy): Eukaryota > Viridiplantae > Streptophyta > Magnoliopsida > Malpighiales > Euphorbiaceae > Euphorbia > Euphorbia schlechtendalii. The sequence continues at coordinate 9,109 of CATIWQ010347395.1, read as the reverse complement.
TTTAGCAATTTGAGATTAGTAAACATATATTGGATGTTATCTCTCCTAAGTGATGGAATTGTATGATCCAAAAGTTTAAACCAATTCAATTCAACAAACGAATTGCAAAGATTTGAACTTTCAACATTTTAAATCTAAGTTACTTTGATATCATGTAATTGAACTGTATAACCGTAACTCCAAAGTGAAGTGCCATCATGTACTTTTTAATATACAAGGCTAAATGTAACATGTCCCATTTACATATGATTCTATATTTATTTAACTTAATTATGCCAAAGAAAATGTTTAGGTTGTAAACATTTTATATAACCACCATTTTTATAGTGACAACTTTTAAAAGAGAATTAATCTAATATATAAGCAACTCACGGTTCCATTGAATTGTTTTACATATAATGACAAAATAATATAACAATAGGTTGTTGTATAGTCCATGTAATCTATGAAGCCAAATATAAAAGAATAATTGTGTAATAAATAATCGTAATAAATGGGAGCTCTGAAAAGCAGAAAAGGATACAAATGATTGTGAGATTTAGGGTTGTAGAATAGAACTCTCTAACTTCATATCTAAGCATAAACCGTCACTAAATCCAAAAATTAAATTTGCCTTTAAAAAGCATATAATTAATTCTTCCAGAAACTAAATATATTCGTAGTGATAAATGCAATGATCATGAAAAGACGGTGGAATGGAGGTCCAGATTGACTGGATAATCAGTTTATGATTTGATCATCACTGAAAGAAAACTAATCTTTGAAGCATAAAATAAAAAGTAGTACTAATTGTTATAGTATATACTTGACCCTTCATTGATTTCATCTATTTTGCCCCCACTTCACCAACTTCGTATCTTACATCTATCTTCATATTTCTTGTTAGATATTTTTTTTATAAATGAAGGCCTAAAGAAGAAGTGAAACATTTCAATTAAGTTTTTATTGTTTAGGAAAACATTTCAGTTAAGTTGATATTCTTCCTTAAGCCACTAAATTAAAAGACCCAAAAATTAATTTTTTTTTCTTGGCTTTTGTTCATAAATACTAAATATAAGTTATACATAATATTTTATATTTTAATAAAGATACAATCAATTAAGCAATTAAGCAATATTAGAACATGAGTTGCGATGTGTTTAACATGACTCTGTGAATTAATATCTATAAAGCATAATGTATCGGGAGGTATCACGAATTGTCAATCCCAAACAATTGTTGCTCTCTGAATTTCGGAAATGATCTTGTAGCTCCATCATCGTTTAAAATGTGCATCGAAAAACTCTGCGAATGTCATGTATCAACTTCTAATTGGTTTGAATTTTCAAAGATGCCATTTTCTTAATTGGCACAGAATAGATGGTAAGTGAATGGAAAAGTTTATTGCTTGGTGTGAGTTCGAGCCCCCCTTCCCCTTCTCCAAAAATTTGTTTTCATTTTCCCTTTGTTTTCTTTCATTGCTTTTTCCTTTGACATTTTTTATTTTTATCCTCTCTTTTTTCGTTTATGTTTTTTTTACCTCATACATTTTTTATTCCTTTTACTTTTATGTTCTTATTTTTTCTAACTTTTCAATTTCAACACTACAAAATATTAAAAACTAATAAATAAATTCAATTATCAAAACTATATTCTTAAATATGTTACTCATTTTACACAAATTAAACATAAATAATTTTTTGTTAAATCATATTCAACTCAATCTAAATACTTTAGAATGAGTAATGCTTTCAATGTAAATAACTCATGGAACAAATGATACAAATCAAAACTTATATCAGTTTGAATTTTCTGACAAATTATTTTTGTAGGTTAATAATTTATTTTGTATCAAATTATCTTTTACCGTAAAATTTTTTTATAAAATTACGAATATAAATTAAATTGCGTTTCAATAAATTAACTTGTGTCGTAGACATCATATATCATTATATATTAACTTTTGAAAGCCAAACATTTTCAATTTTATGAAAAATTACTTTTAAATTGTCTTTTTTGTTATTGAGTATTTGGAATATAAATTGAACTTCCATTTATATATTATAATGCATTAACTATGTTTATTAACATTAAGCTCCCCTCATCTAGGACCCTAGGCCTGCTCCTGTGTATGCTGACATGTGACGTTCAACGAATAAAGTGATATACTTCTTAAAAATTGAAGTAGCTAGACAAAGTTACTTTGCCCAAGGTGAAATACCACACTTGTTAATCCAAAAGCAATCAACTTTATGTAATTAATTTGTTTACAGTGAATAGCCCCTCAATTCAACACTAATGGTAATTTTCAGATTGCTTTCTCAAGCTGCTTTTCTGAAAAGTTCCATTTTCAAGGTTTTGTTATAAGCAGCAGAGTTAATTTTGAAAAAAAACAAATCAGACAGTTCCTAATTATATAATATGAAAGATTAAAATGTTTTGTACAAAGCTAAAATATGTCATTCTATTAAAAGTTTGTGAGAATAACTTATTAGGACAGCAGTTTAAAAAGCAATACCAAACAGGCCCTAAATGTCAACTCTCTACTTTATTAATGAAAAAAAATGTCTACTCTCTACTGTCTTTATTGATTTTTTTAAAAAAATTTACTTTTTTTCTTCAGGTTTTTATGTTGCACATTGGAAAAGGATGCAAAAGGCTATAAAAAAATCTAATACGATTAAAAAGGAAATTAGTAAATGATTATTCACTTAAAAATCTCGCAAATATATAGATTGGTTTGATGTTATTGATATGCATGCTAACATGCATACGTTTACAGTAAAGTGAATTTATAAAACCCGCTATTAAAATTTATTAAAAAATATAAGTTGTACTTCTAATTTTTATTTTAAAAAAGCATTTACATCCTTTAATTTTGAATTGTGACATATATTATATTATATTGTTTAAAATGAGTCACTTTACATTTAATTTATCGTCACGTAATTGTCATTTTTTTTATTTTTTCTTCCAAAACTAGAAGCTAACATGTAGGTTAATAGGTGCATTTTATACAAGTTCAAGGAAATATTTGATGCACCTAAAAATTCATGGTAACAAAAACTCATTTTGAATAAGTTTAAAGATGCACTGATGCATTAAACCTGAGAAAAAAAAAAGACTTTTGCACAAATGTACGTATTTACGTTAGTAATCATTCAAATTTCCACTCCCATAACCCTTATTATTATCACCATAATTTGTATTAATAATTTGAATAAGATATACAAACCAAAATGTAATCATAAATCTGCCGCTGTTAATTCACAATTAAATATTATTTAAATGTAAGTGGATAATCCTAAGATGGTAATTAACATTCCCAAAAGATAAAAAATGACATTGAAATTAATTGTAATAATTAGGCATCACGCCTTCAGCTGCAAACGGTAAAATGATGGCGTCCCTCTTATGGGACACGAAACTCTTTCCATGCACTTTTTCGGGTGGTCGTTGTTTCATGAAAGCTTGTCAACGAGCCCGTTTTCAGTATGACAAGAATGCTCAAATGGGGATGGTGATGAGGAAGAGCCTTTGGATCATGCATTGTTCTTTTGTCCCAGGAGTCTACGTATGTGGCGGCAATTATTTAGATTATTTGGTGTCACAATTGTTTTGCCATTGACTGGTTATGTATTCTTGCAGGTATGGCATTCATTTTTTCGTACGGGATCATCTCGGGATTTTGCGACTTCATTATGGTTTTTCGTTGCACAACCCTTATGGAAACGTCGCAACCAATTTATTTTTGAAGGCACGTTGGGCAGCAAGGTATATAATTGTCTAGTTTGTACGTACTTTTGTTGGTTTGTATTTAAGTGTAAACGTCTTACGCTAGGCTTTGTTGTTTCAGATTATTTAATTCAGGAATGCTTCCTATCTTGAAGCTGAATTTGTGGTTCTTACTTTGAGATCAACAATTCATTTTGAATAAATTCACCTCGTTGGGATTACACATTGCCTCCACTTATGTATATTCCTTAAAAAAAACTCAGTTTATGGGTTTCCTAAAATACAAGTTTCACATGTGTCTAATTTGATAGTTTTAGGAAGATCAATGTTATTAGTTTTAGTCAAAGCCGAAAGACTCCTATCACCAATATAACTTAACCTTTTATACTATAAAAAAGATTTATCAACATTGGACACATAACTAGGATACCCATTGATAACAAATCCTAAAAGATAATAAAGGTCATTGGACAATTGTCCTTTTTATAAGACGTTTGTCATTTTTTAAACTCCTAGGACTCCACTTTGAGCTTTATAAACCAGGATACTATCAAGATAGCTAAGTAATATTAAATTTCTTTTAATGTTTGGGACATACCTAACATTAGAAAGATTGACTTTAGACCCATCTTCACACAAAATATACACATTTTCAGTGTCAAGTATCTCACAGGAGGAATCATTTCCCATGAGTACTTGATCACCTTGGACTGATTCAAAGTCACTGAGCCAATCTTTCCTAGGTGTCGAATGAAAAGTGCAACATAAACCAAGAATCCAAGATTTGACATTACTTATGGTTAAAGCCTCTATATTACCACATTCAGCTATATTATTAACATCAACTTCATTTTTGTTATCATTTGATCTTAGTTGTCCAGTGATTTTAATTCTATGGGACGTGGCAGTGTGACCTCTTTTACTACAATGAAAGCAAATAAAATCATTTTTGGATTAATTATTGTCATCTTTGTTCTTATTAGGATTTGAATTATTGTTAGACTACCTTGAGTTGGATTTAGACTTCTTATTCTTACCATTTTTCTTTCCCTTGACAAACAAGCCTTCACCATTCTGACCCTTAGATTTAATTTCAGATTTTATCTCAAGTTCGTTTATATTTAAATCAAAGATGATATCTTCTACATCTAAGTCTATCCTACCATATTTTAAGACTTTCCTTTAAACTCTTATATTTTTTAGTTATGGAATTTAGCAAAAGAATGGTTTGGTCATCCTCACTAACAGTTAAATCCGCACTTTCAAGTTCTATGATTAATTTTTGAAATTCATTATAGTTTACATCCATGTACTTTTGAAGGTTCATTTTAAATCTGAAAAGTTGTTTTTTTAGAAAGACAACTTTTGCTGTGTCAATAGTCATGTAAAGTTCATCTAACCTATAAATAAGATCAGGTGCAGTTTTAAGACCTCTAACCATTCTTAAAACACTATCAATCAAGTTAAGAACAATGTGCTAGTAAGTAGTGTCCATTGCTTCCTCCTTTTCATCCTCATGTAGTCTAGTCAAATGGTTCTTTCTTAACAACACCTTATGTAATTTTTATTGCATTAAAACAACAATGAACTTCTCTTTCCCTATGGTATAATCACCCTTACCATCAAACTTCTCTAAACTAACTTTAGCAACAAACATTGTTACTAAATCAAAGGAGAGAAACAAACAACACAGAGATAGAAAATATCTAGGACTGAGAAACATAAACCTAGAAGACAGTTCAATTTTTTTACCAGCTAAAATCTAGAGTTGTCTATTTGTAAAGAATATTAACATTTTAACATTAGCCCCTTTTTAGATTCAATTCTATAATTCTCACTTGATAAATACATATTTTATTCTATTTAATTTGAATTTTTTTATCTTAAAACAAATCCATTTCACAAACCAACTTTCAAAATTTTCAAATGACTCCTTGTACTTAAAAAAATGTAAAAATTTGCTCTCTTAATATTACGTGTGAACCAAAAGCTGACAAGTAACATTGAAGGAAAAAACTGATGCGTTTTTGCAAATACATGGAGCAAAAAGACATTTAAGGACAAGTTCAGGAAATTTTGATGCATTAGGGGAAACTTTTAATTACATTTTGGAATCGGCCTCGAACATTGTTAAACCAAAAAAAAAAAGCAAGCAAGAAAGAAAATATAAAGCTAATATGAAAAAAATAAAAACAAACAAATAATAACAAGGGCAAACCATGAAAGAATCTAAATCATCAAACGAATTAGACACGTGATACCCATATCAAGGAGAAAATCTACCATGTGGTTTGTGTGAGCAATGTGACTCTCTAGCTGTCACATCTATCTTGTTCTTCTTCATTTTACCAACCTTTACGCTCTTCCAATGAAAGATGTTTTAAATTACTCAATCGCATGATATTTACAATCATTTTGTGCACAATTTAAATACATTGAACTCTCCAAAAAGCTGATATTACCTGTATCGAAATGTCTTCCTCGTCATTATTCGTACCAAACTTATCAACCCAAGAGACAGTTTCCTTATCTTCTCGAGAGTCCATGGAAGCAGCGCAATTATAAAGATTACACAATATATTTTAACAGAAATCAAGCACAAGTTATTCAGCATAAGCAAATTTTCCATTTTCTGTTAAAAACCAAGTCAATTCAATCCCTCTAGTTAACGATTGATTTGGTTTAAGTAATTGGTCTGACGTGTTAGTAATAACATAAAATTAAAATTGAGTTTTAACTTGTTAGTTAAATTGTTTGCATTAAACAGTTATAAGACGCGGTAGCAAATCCTCTTGAATTTAAATATCGACAACTCTAATTCTAGCTTCTCCATTTGTTAATTATGAATTTCAATAAATAATAAAATGGATTTGTATTGTGCCAACTTCAAATACCATAAAAATTCAAGTATGAAGAAGTGTACGAAATAAATATAAGATTTATTATTAAGCCTTACTTGTTTTAACCTTCAAATCCCAACAATATATTTTGCTGTAAGAAGAGTTGGGAATTCCTTGTGAAACATGAGAAACAGAAGCAATTAGTGGCGGACCCGCATTGTGGGCAATAGGGGTTCCAGCCCCTCCTAAATTTTAGAATATATATAAAATAGATATATTAAGTAATATAAAATTGTGATGGAAGAGATAGTTGGAAGCTTGAGTCCTCCTAAATGGTAGAGATTTAAATTGTAGTGTCTACTGTTTATTTTTAAATCATTTTTTATGTTTCATATTCTAAAAAATTAATGAATTTGCACTTGTAGGATTCAAGCTCTAGTCATGATAAGTATGAGTCCAATTGCTGAACTAATACAGTTACTTATCAAATCACTATCATATTTCACAAAAGTTTTATTATCTCATAAAACCGTTACATTAACATGAATAATTTTATATGTATTTATTATTGTATTTTCTTACATGAACCTCATTTTCAATATCGGGTCAGCCACTAGAAGCAATAACGAGTCCATTTCAGCAATAATAAGTTGAAGCCTCCCACCAATGTTGGTTGGCCTTCACCTCCCAACTTTCCTATTCTGGTTGTTTCTAATTAATTTTTTTTGTTCAACCAAGCAAATTATTGATGTCCTATTTACTCCCTTTAAATTTAGAAACATGTTTATATTATCCATATATACCCAATATGTACATGTGCTACCCATATACAAATTCATTTTATGTAGGGTTTTCTCCAGATATATAATATACCATCTACATACTAACAAATTTTAACATCATATATCTCAATGAGGTGAGACAACGAAAGACCTTTATTATTCTCTCATGTACCAATTGAGGTGTTCGGATTGCTTCATCAAGGAGCATGTTCATAGATTAACAGTAAATCAATATGAAATTTCAACAAAAGTAACACTTTATTTATCAAATGACTCTGTAATTTGATATTGATTATGTAATACCAGAAGGTTCGAATTTTTACTGTGTCATATTCATAGAATTTCAATACAAGGTAGAATGTGTTTTTTTTTAAAATCTAAATTTTTGAAGAGATCGGTAATCGTACTCAGACTTAACTCAATTGATAAGTAGAATGTATTTGATTCAAGTCTGTTTACCATTTTTATCAGTTGAGCTACACTCAATTGATAAGTAGATTTTTTACCGTACTCAATTGGTAAGTAGAATGTATTTGATTCAAGCCTTGTTTTATATAGTTAAAGGGAATAGAAAAACAACAAGAGCTTTGATTACGTTCTCTTCAACTTCTAAGAGCTGAACTGAAATAAACTTAACTAAACTGAACTTAACTTAACTTATTTCAGTGTAAATTTATAACTACAAAAAGCTGAACTGAACTTAACTGAACTAAATTATAGTTGAAGAGAACAGTGTTTTATATCTATTACAAACTACTAATAGCTTCTGGATTAGATCATTAAAAAATTATCAGAGAAGTTGGTAAGAGATTGTGCGAAACTACTTCAATGCTAAATCACAAGGAAATACAATTTGAAGAGAAATTATCAATTCATCTATTAAGATTACTGGACGAGAGGGTGATGAGCTCACAATCTACATCCGCTAGGCTCAACTGCCTGCTTTGTGTACCTATAAATCCAACGAATACGCCCTCTAATCGCTCTCACAATGATTTATTGCAGCAAAATATAGGAAACACAAAGACACCATTTGTATTTTTATTTGTTATAAAATATAAAAAAGAAGCTTAAATTTTTAGTCAATCATTACGATCCTTTGTTGTGAAGCTCATAAGTGTAGGCGATAAATCGGAAAAGCAACAGGTTTAGCAGAGGTAGCTTAACTTATCGGTAAGTTATCCTGTACACAAACATTTTTTTTAATTAATAAATTGTAATCCACGTGGCATTCCAGGAAGGCATAAGCTTCTCTGGCAAAAAAGTGCAGAAAGTGGGGCCCAATATTGGAAACGGGATAACGGGGTGGGGGCCACATTTTTAATCAGCCTGCATCCCAAATTGTGAGCTTAATGATCGTGGGGCTAGCCCACGCCGGACCATTGGCCGCCACGTCATCCCTTCTCAACATCATTCCGTTTCATGGACCCCGCTCACCACCAACACAGGCTCTCACAACTCCGTTTCAAACACCAATTATTTTATTTTTATACCTTTTCCAAAACAGTAAATACTAAGCGATACATTCAAACATTTATAAATATATAAATTGATACTTTTTAAATAATATATATTTCTGATAACGGTTTGGCTCAGTTAAAAAAATGAGCGCAATTTCGATGAGATGATGAAATAATGATTTTTTTATAAATCCTTTCATAATATATGATCTAAATTACATTACAAATTATTAATTTCATAGTGTGTGCATATATATATATATATATATATATATATATATATATATATATATATATATATATATATATATAT
>CATIWQ010347265.1:0-25619 GCA_949673415.1 Euphorbia schlechtendalii | reverse complement strand
TCGTATCCATTGGTGAATGATTGCATCACTTCTTTGTGATTGGTTGAGAAGCTTCAATCTAATCCACAATGGATAGGCACCTTTTCGTGATTGGTTAACTTTTGATAGGTGTCTATTCATTTATAGTTGATGGCGGTTGATCATGCTTATAAGGTGATTGGTAGTTAAGAAGATTAAACTAGAAAACCGTCCAAGTCATGACCACGATATACAAGTCACGACGGTGAATATTTGATTGGCAGATTTCTATTCTGAAGAAGAACAAGTCACGACCGTGAATGGTTGTCAAGACTATGAATTTCATTTTTCTTTAGAATTCTCCTTGTGAATTCACTGATCTTTGACAACTTCGATCCTAAGACAAATCTTTAAGTTCCATGCATCTTTTTTGCACCTTTTTCACTCTTTTTTCATAGAATTCCACTTTTGATCATTTTACTCCCAAGATTTACCTAGTATCTGCATTTGCATAAAAAACAACTACATACCATGTGAAATCTTTTATATGAAGTATAGAAATGAATTAAATTATAGTGTTTAGTCTGTAAAATTAATATGATAATAAGTGTAATTATACACATATCAGCATCAAGGATTCTGAAGAAAGAAACGGAAAATCCCGCAAGGACACGATGCTAGAAAGGAAGGCCCACGTCATCACTAATCGGGCCAAAGAACTCACCAACCACACCGGTCAGGTGTACTCTCAATCTCTCCACTCCATTTCTTGTGATCATACTGGTTATACAATCAGCAATCATCACACAAGGGGCAGCTGTGAGCACAGGATTTTGTAACAGCTCGCATGTTCAATGATGACGGCATTATAGGATTTTTATCCTCAAATCACCCAATTTTCGATTATCTAAATATCTCAAAATGGGAATGTTCCTCATCACCGTTGTGTTCAGGACTTTAATTATTTTGAAGAATAAAGATTTTAGTAAAATTTTTTAAATAAATTTAAAAATGTAATCAGAAAAAAAAACCTGACCGAACTGGGCTGGTCGAACGAGCAAGCCCGGTGCGTCAGCTTGCTGGATTCTAAGCTCGTTGGAATTTCCAACAAGCCCCTCCCTGGGATTTCCAGCGAGTTCACTAGAAATTCCAGTGTGGTCCCTCGAATTTCCAGCGAACCGAGCTGGAAATCCCAGCTAGCCGTTGGAATTTCCAACGAGGCTTGCTGGACTCTAGCGAGCCTGCTAGAAATTCCAGCCACGTGGCTCTAGAATTTTCCAACGGGCCAGAAAAATCCCTATAAGTATTGAGTCTTTTTTGGATTGAAGGGTGCTCAAAATATGAGAGAAAAACTCTATTTTTCAAAAATAGAAACATTGATAAAAACTTCAAAAATATTTTCCTTCAAGAATTCATTGAAAAATTTAGATCTAAATCACGTTTGGATTCCGAAACTTTTTGATTTTTAAATTAACTTTCTTCAATTTCTTTTTCTTCTAAAATCCTTATATATTCTCAGGTCTAAAACAAATTTAGTGCTTGAGTTTAATTATCTTTTGAATAAATAAACACATATTTTCCATCCATACCACAACTAAAAATAAAACAAATGAAGAACGCTTCCGGAGATCATACGGATACGCCGAAGTAAATTCACGCTGAAAGAGTAAGCTTCTGAGTTCCTAGAATTATGGATTCCGTGCTCATCATCTGTTGCTTCTTCTTCTGATTTTATCTATGGACCTAGAATTTTTATTATTATTCTAAATGTTGTAATTTTCTTTCTTCATTTGAAATTTCTTTATTAATGAAAATTCATGTTAGAATACCCCCACGAAGGGAATACAAATTATTCCCAGCTAATAGGCCTCACATTTTACCTGCAGTCATTTTCACTAATAAAATTGACCAACATATGTGTAAATACAAATGAACCATTTTTATTTAAAATAAGAACTTTAAACTGTCGATGTTTTAATTAAGCCACACGGGCCTTCTCAAAATCAAATCGAACATATCTGTAAATATTATGCCATATCTCATGCTAAACTATGTGGATGAAGGTTAGATGTATGCCTAGGATTTTATTTTCCTTCAGGTATTGCAAATACTATTTTTGGGAAATGTAACTAATAGATTAGGCGGGCGGTTGTATCCTCTGAGGTTATGTAACCTTTAATCTTTACTTTTCTGCATTTAATTACCATGTTGTGTATAGATTTACTACTTTTTGCACATATGTTAAATCATGAATAATAACTTCAAAATGACTTAAGTGCGAATATGCACAATTAAGAAATACGATTTTCTATAGATGAAATACAATGTGATCCAATAAGAAATAAAAAACTTATTCTGGACCCGAATCTCTATGTCTTAGTGGGCCGTCCCCCGGACTTTAAGCCTCATAGGATTCTAATTCTTGGAAAGAGCTAATCCTTGTGGCGACTCCACACTAAGAGATGGCAGATTCGAGTTTGACCGATCTTAAAAGTTTTGGCCCACTCTTTCAACCTTTTCCAGGTCCTTGACCCGGTCCTTTTTAAACACACCGATGGATCGCGCCTCTCATATTAGTGCTCTCTTGGCCCATTGCTCTATGTCGTCCGCTCACAGTAGTGCCACGAAGGAAAAATGTTGTTCAACTTTTAGACCTTAGTAAAAATACCAAACTTAGAGGAGGTGAACTGCTTACTAATATCTGAAATGATCTTATGTAGGACTCTGCACCAGACGATAATGTGATCCTAAAAAAATCAATCACTCTTTTTAATGTAATGTTGCATCTACCAAAGCTTCCACCCAATTAGTGATGTTATCTGTCACTGTGATGATAATTTTCTTCTACGAAATGGCCTCTAGCATGGGCCCTGTGATATTGATTCCCCACGTAGAAAATGGCTAGCGGTGAAGAGACTCTTCTAAATCACATGGGGAAAGTGTGATTTTCTTGCATGGATTTGGCATTGGTGGCATGTTTGAATTATTTGGTCATGCCTGCCTCCATTATGGGCTAATAGTAGCCTAGGACTTTTGTGGGTCGCACGAAGGTCACAATTGGTTGATGTTTTTAGCATGCCCCTTTATGTATTTCTCCCAACATGTATTTCCCTTTTTTTAGTACGACGCACTTCAATGAGGCATTTGTGTGGGACCTTTGGTGTAGATTTTTATATGTCATTATGTATCAAACCAATTTTTGTACTACTCATGCCCCTTTATGTATTTCTCCATGAAAATGTTTGTTGCTCACGTTGTAGCACGTCGTATATGGAATTTTTTATGTCTAGAGTTAGCTCCTTTGAAATTTTGACTTGCCTTTCTACCGTTATCATGAACATTTCAAGGTTGCTAATTGGCTTTGGTTTCACTACCTCATCTACTTCTTCACAACTTTTTTCATTTTTTAAGGAGGCAAGATACCTGTCAAGGCCATGCGAGGGTTGCAAATGATAATGAAGGGTCCTCATGTGGTTAGAATTCACATAACCAAGTTTCTCATAAAGAGCATCGAGTTGATTTTTACCATAATAGGTCTCCCAAGTATGATGTTGCAAGTAATCGGGATCTCGACTATGATGAATTTTACTTGTACTCGCCATTTGTGTTTCATATCTCCCAACTCCACTTCTAATCTAACTTGGCCAAGAGCTAGCACCATGTAACCCCTCAATCCAATGACTAGGGAGAAAGATGGGAATGTCTTGTTCTAAGGTATTTATAGTTACTCTAGTTCAGTGGTGAAGCCACATATAATGATGTGGGGTCTAATGACCCCAAATTTTTTGAAAAAGTAGCATAAATTTACTAGTAAATTCTATTTGGACCCCATAAAAATTAATAATGAACTCCATATTAATATGAAAGTTGTACATTTATCTTAGAAAAATACATTTTTTTACTAAATGTCTTAATATTTATATAAATTTACTATTTCTTGTACATCACTAATAAATATTCAACATTATTATTTTTTAACCTTTTTTGTGAATTTATAAATTACTTGATTTTTTAAAACATTTTATGTTTGGATGTGGATACCATAGTAAAAAATTCCTAGATTCGCCACTACTCTAGTTTCGGGCTTTCTTGGTGATCAAATTCACCAAAATCCCTGTGTCAATAATTGTTCTTTTGACCATGTAGCATTCAACATTTAGCTCTGGTACTAGTTAATCCGATCTATGGGTTTTCACTATGCTATATTTGGAGAAGGACTCCCATATAGTCTTGTCTCTTTACATCTATTTCTACATGTTTTGATCTTTTTAGGGAGGCTTACAAGTTAAGGCCTTCGCAAATTATCAAGATTACTCCTTGTGTCCATTTTATGGCTTTTCATCACCCTTATTTTTTCTTTCACCTCTTGACGACAACTTGGTAATGCCCTTCATGAATTGCTCAAAATTTCCTTCCATGATCAACTAATGTACTTCATATTCTATCACATGAGAATCATCTGTATGGTGATCTTTAGCTCTATAAAATTCGCAGTATTGGCTCATATCTCACCCTAGATGTGACTCTTAGGTTTCGTAAGCTTATTTTATCATTTATCTGTTATATTGCAACCAATATATCATTAGAGGTGCATTCTAGGATGACCAGTCACTTAGTATTGGGGTGATGAAGTCCTTAGAACTACTTTCCCTTCCCCTTTTAGATCTATGGTCTTCAAACCTTGGGTGGTTACTGGACGATTGATTATCTCTTGGATGATGTAGCTCATCAATCTCAAAATGCCCTTTGGTAATATTCATCATTTAATTAGGGATCAACAGGTTCCTCTATAGGATTTCTACACGCAATCACCTACTCCACGTGACCTTGATAAATGGTTCTTTAGTAGTGCTGAATTCCACATTTTGCACGTGAAGATAAGCCTTGTTGAAGCGTTCAATTTAGGCTCATAGTGACTCACTGGATGTCTCTATTACATCATGGAGTATATGGAGATGGTTCAACCCAAAATGGAACCAATAAATTAGGTGTAGAATTTTTGTTGAAGTTACTCCCAAGTGTTAATGGACCTGGATGGTAATGCATCAAACTAGTAAGAAGTTGGCTCAATGAGAGTATATTGGAAATAACTATATGCGGGTGTCTCTGAGATGTGTTTCATATCCTTCTTATTTTTGTAGGTCTTGATGTGTGTTTGGGTATCCATGTCACCACTATAGTTATTGAAGTGAGGGATCTTGACATACGGATTAAGTGGTGGTGAAGTGGTTGAGCCCTTCTTTGAACATCTTGATGAATTCTAGATCATCCAAGTTTTCTCTTTGTTTGGAGGTGGTAGCACTTTATAAAGAGGGGGTGGGGGAGGCCTGCCTCCATGGTATCATGAATGATGATATATCGAGTGATATGTTCCCCCACATGACTGAATGAGGTGTGATCATTGGTGGTCAATTAAGGAAGTTATTTGACATGCAAACTTGCATGGTGGAATTTCAAAACTTAAGATTGACCCTAAAGGATCTCCTAAGTATGGCATGATTGATATAATTGTTGGTCCTTAGACTACTTCTTTACAACAACAGAGGGGGGTGAATCAACTGCTTGGTTACTTTTAAGTTTATAAAAATAACCAAGTTAAGTTTTTAGATGCGTGCTAAGTAAGGCGATGCTGAGCGGGTCTAAAAACATATAAACTGCTCAGCTTTGCTTATGCACACTTTATCTTCAATCGCTTTCTGAGTAGTCTACTCCGCTTAGATTAGTTTTTCAAGAAAAATGATAAAATGAAAAGAATTATATATGAGAAGAAAACAATAGAGGCAAGCAATTAAGGTTAGAACTTCAACACCATAGATTTTTATCCTGGTTCCACCCCTAGCCTACCTCTAGTCCCCAGATTCCTTTCTGAGCTTTAATCCACTAGTGATTTCGTTCCTTCCTTAAATGGAGCAGCCTTTACAGTGGGTAGACTCTGTTACAGAAAGTAACTTTCTTTCTAACTACCTCTCAAACTCAGTTTACGTACCCTTCCTAAGCTGACACTCTGATTTATAAAAGAAATTACAAACTGAATTCAACCTATAAAATGCTGAATCTTTTGTAAGGTTAAATCGAAATGATATTCTCTATATTAAAAAAGATTGAAATGATGAGTGTTTGCTTATTACTTGATTTGGAATTTCTTGAAGCTAGGAGTATTTGAACAAATTTTCAGCTCTTTAAGAAATTCGAGGTGATTCACCAAGTTTGAACATCTGCTCTAGTATTCTATTTATACTTGAAGCTCTTGGAATTAGCCGTTGTAAACTTCTCATCTTGACAGCTCTTCGATTTCTCTTCTCTTCAAATCATTCGAATCTTCCCGTTGGAGACAGATTCCAAGATGTTTAGAGATAGAGATTTTTTAACGTTGAAGTGTGATAAAACTCATTTGTCTTCAAGCAATCTATTCTAATAAAGAAGCGCGTGAGATGAAACATGGCATTCTATCATAGTTGACTTTCTAACATTTGTAGAGGTGCACGGAGACACTGAGAATGGCATTTGTCAAAGGATTCCTCTTACCTTGGACTTTAGTGAGAAATCTCTAATGTTCCGTACTGACACCTTTTAAAAGTGAGGACCATTGGAATATCTTGTTTAATTTTAGCTCTTTTTCTCCTGAAGAGCCTCAAAGGAATATTCTGTTTCTCACAAATACCATGTAGCACAAGTGTCATATATTTCTCTAAGTGTCAATGTTGTTTAATTAACAAAAGCTTACTCAGCATAGACTAGTGATTATCGCCTAAACTATGTAGTAGTCAGCTCAGCTCAGCCTTTCTTACTCTAAGCCACAACTTAATTATTTACTTAGTAAATAGAGTTGATTTCGTTTAAACAAACTCAACTAAACTTCATTAATTAAGAGTTTACTTAGTATTCAATTAATTTCACTAGCCTAGACAATTTGTTATTTCCAAAATGTTTAAATACTATAAAGTACTATTTCCTTGGGATTAACAATCTCCCCCATTTTGGACAAATAACAAACCAGGTAGAGGAATAAATTAATTGAATAAATAGTTTAGAGATATTGAGATACCTGACTATTGATGTAAGACTCCCACATGCTGAGTGACTTCCCTTAGTTAGCTTAAGCTCCCCTATACCGAGTGGGTCTTCTACAAGAAACTCAGGTCCCACATACTTAGAGGATATATCTTCCATTTGGAACTTTTTCTTACTTTAGCTTGTCTTAAGGATTGGTCTCAGTATACGAAGTCCTTCATCAGATATACAACCACATAGTAGAAACATACAAATATTAAACAACATATACTTAGTTAAGAAGCTCTTAACTTGACTTATTGGAGAAACTTGTAGTTTTATTAATAATCAAAAAATATACTTAGTTAGTTTACAAATAGTGTTATAACGAAGATTACATGATGTCTTATTACAAGTAGTCTTATTACAAGTTTTAAGAACCTATTCTATAGCTGCTATCTACAATGCTGAGAGCTTGATCCGACTTTTGGATAACTAGACAAAGAATGGTGCTACTGCTAGTGATGAAGTTGATGCTTAGCTTGAGATTTCGGAGGTTGACTCGAAGGCCGGCTTGATCATGAATGTCTCTATTGAGGTGTCATCCTTGTTGCATCTTCCACTACCTTCTCCCCCTTTGTTACCTGGCCTTTTACAATTTGTTCAAGGCACAAGTTAAAGGAATTGATGGCAGATTGGAAATCCTCCTACTTCCCAATGATGGCTGGCGATATTTTTGACTCAAGATCCTTACCTTTTTGAGAAAAATAGTCTTCATCATTCAACTCTTGCAGAAGAAGATGATGACATCGCGTGAGATGGGCTAATTGATCAAATCCCTGGTAGGTAAACTGTTGAAAGCAATGCAGCATACCTCAGAAGTATTAAGTAGAAATTGCAATCTTTAGTTATGCCTCCATGTTAATGATTATCGGGCTGATGGATTGCATTATTCTAGCCGTATACTCAATGTCCCATGAGTTATACATCCCTGTTGTCACTAGTTGGTTGATAGAGTTTTACATGTTGTTGACTTTATCTTGCATCAGATCGAGATTTTTATGCATAGAGAGACTAATCTCTGATTTAAGAAATTCAGTTGGCTCGATGAGAGTCCTCTATGCTTTTGATAATCGTTCATCAATGTAGTTGTTGATAACTTTGTAGGTAGACTCCATCTTCTCAACAAGCACATCAAGGTCCAAAAAAGTTTTCTCAACTTTTTCTTGTTAGATTCTTCCACCACCTTCAGCACGCGGTTCAATTTCTTATCTTAGTTCACCGGTAGTATGGAAATAGACTCTAACACTTTAGCCATGCTGTGACTAATGTCCTTAGTGATTTCCACCTCCTTATGGATAACTTCTGTCTTTTGTTTTGTGTTGCTCTTGATCTTGGCCTGTTCCTCACCAAACTTGTGAAACTATGTAGCTTGAGCCACCAATGTGGTGTTCAGGCTGCTCAGCTACTCACCAGTAGCATCAATACTACCTTTCATCTTTCTTGCCACCGCATTAGTAAGGACAATAAACGTAGGGATAGATGAGATAGTTATGCTAAGCTAAGCTCTAGATTTAGATAAGCCTAGAAAGAATCAAGACAATCTTATCCACTAAGCTTTTGGTGCTCTCTTTCGCCAGATGGTTGCGAATTGCAAATGAACTTCCTTGAATCTTCTCAAACTCTTCAAAGTAGAGAGATTCGAAGGGAATACTTTAATGTTCTTGAACTCTGGGATTTTTACCTTAATCTTAGTGGACAAGTTCATCAATTCCTGAGACAGTAGCACTGTGCTTACTACTCCATCCAACTCAGCATCAATTTTTAGGGAAAGAAATTGCTTCCTCACAAGCTCCCTAATATGAGCTAAGATGGATTTATCAGCTAAGTCTTCTTGGACTAGCTTGCTGCTAGGTTAATGTACTTCACTGCTGTAAAATCAGCCTCGGTACCTTGACCTCTTGCTTCTCCATGGTGAGCGGAGTTCTCAGTGTTAGGAGCATCCTTAATTAGAGGAATTAAGGGGGTAGAGTATGGGTTTGAATAAATGGCTGGTTCAAAAGTTTTTACACTTGAAGAGGAAGGAATAGGTTTAGATTTTAGAGGAGAAGGAATGATTTTTGTTTGAGGAATGGAAGAAGTGGTATTTTGAGTGTTATTTGGAGAAGGGTTAGGAGAAAAAGAATCTTGGGTATGTTTAGGTGAAGGATGAATAACAATAGGAGAATTTATAGTGTTTAAAGGTGGAGGATTTATAGAAGAAGGATTTTTAATAACTATAAGAGTATAGACTAGGGTCTTTACAAAAGAGGATGGTTTAGGATTTATAGAAGAAATGGGGGAAGTTTTTGAGAGTACCTCTGGGATAGCTATTTGATCTAAGGATGGATAAGCTTGAGGTACTTCAGAATGAGTAGGAAGATCCTCAGTCTAAGTGAAGGTTGGAGTGGGAATGTTGGAATCATGAAGAGCAAATTCCTCCTAAGTTGGTTGAGAGAAGCCCCAACATCCTCATCACTGCTGACCACCTGAATATTCTTCTAAAGTGACTAGTTGGTAGCAGAGCGCTTGTACTGAGTACCCTTAGCTTTATTAAAAGCCTCATAAATTGTAGCAGTAGTGCCAGGACTAGTTGTCTTCTAATCTTTGGATTATTTAGAGGATCCTTGCTCCTCTGAAGCTTCAGTTGAAACCAAATTTAGCTTTCGATGAGATAAGAATTCTTCATTATCTCTAGCTTCCTCTGCTTCTGCTACAAGCTGTCTCGCCTTAGCTTCCCTCTAAGTATGAGTTTTTAACTTTAATGTATTTCTTTGTGTAACTTGTGGCTAGGCAAGTGTGACTACTACCCTTTCTTTTGCTGGACTGGCTCTAGGTCTATGAGAGTCAATTTTTGCCATTAGAGATGAGGTGGTTTATGTAGTGGTTGGAATTTGCTCCAGCTTAGCAAAGAGAGGAACTTTTTTAGTGGCCTCCTCACTTGAGCCTTAAAAATCGACCACAAAGTCATCCTCATCCTCCTTGAGGATCGCCTCAAGAACAACAAATGGTTCAGCTTTAGTGTAGCGGGTGTGAACTTGCTTTTATTTCAGCTTGCTAAAGTGAGGCATATCTAGCGTCGTCTTCAAGGGGACTACAGTTTCCCCAGGCCTAATAAAAATGGAGCAATGTCCAATCGCACCACCTTCATTAGAGCGGTAATGAAGTATCCCATATGGTAAAGGGTAGTAACCTTAGTCAGGTGAATTATGATCAGCACTGGCCAGTTTAGTTGCTTACCTTCTACCATTTGGTAAACTACACATCACTCAAAGTAGGTGCAACTACTTGAAAACCCAGTTTTAGGGAGCAAAAATTTGACTAGGAGCTCGTGGCACACCCTTTCTTCCCAGCTCATCTGTGAAGTAGAAATTTCTACCGCTTCATAATCTGCAGGGAGCTTCCAATTTGCTAAGACAACAACTCTCTCTTCATCCCTAATTTTTCTCAGCATAGTACTTTTGAGAGGCATGTTGAGTAGACTTGATATCAAACTGGCACAAATGAGGTAGTAGAATTTATTGAACTCCATCAAATGCACATCTTCAAATCCCTTGATTGAATAGAGAGCAGAGTAAAATTCTTTCATGAGAGATTTTATGGCTGGACCCTCAAGAAAGAGAAATTGACTGAGATTCTATTACTTGATAACCTTGTGCATGAATCTATTAAGCATTATGCTCACATAGTTCACTTTGAAGATTGGACCAAAATCTAGATCTTCAGCCCATTTTACCTTGGTGAAGAAGGTCCCGGTTGGGAAAGTGATTCTCTGTCGAGACATATCGATATAAACAAACATCTTCTTCCTTGATTTACTTTGGAGGGTGAGAGTTCTCTTGGTAATCACCATTTTGGAAAAGATTTTTGAGAAAGAGGAGAGAAATTAGGGTTCTTTTTGCTTTGAAATGCTTAGAATTCAGATTGCAACTACCCTCTCTCTTCAACTCCCTCAACCTTTTTTAGGCAATTTAAACATGGTGAGAGATGTGGCGCTTCCTCAGCTCAAGATAATTAATGCTTAGATGAAGCTTTGATAAATAGCCTTAGTAAAACGTTGAGTTTTGTAGAAAATAGTTCTAATTCCAAAGCACGTCTTTTGAATACTTGGCTTTTGATTTTAACAGGGAAACTGCTTAACATGTCGTTACATTAAAATATAGACAGAGTTATCCATGTGTTATCTCCTAGATGAAATGAAGCTTGATCTTCAACACTTAGCCAAATTCCTAAATTCTTTTTCTTCACGTGGGGTTTTCCATACCAATAAGCTACTTCAGAGTATTGAATTGCTCCTTTGGCAATGGTTTGGTGAAAATGTCTGCTCGTTGTTCCTCTAAAGGTCTAACTTGACATCTCCCCTTAGCACATGATCTCTAACGAAGTGATGTCTAATGTTGACATGCTTCATCCTGCCATGCTGACCTGGATTCTTAGATAGGTCAATTTCGCTCTTGTTATTAAACATAACTTTGACACACTTAGACTTTATACCATAATCTTCTATTTGTTGCTTGATCCATAGCAGTTATGCTACACAACTTCCTGCTGCCATATATTCAGCTTCAGTTGTACTCTATTCAATAAAAGTCTGCTTCTTGCTATACCATGAGACTAAGCATTCTCCAAGGAAATGCCATCCTCCTATACTGCTTTTCCTATCAAGCTTGTCTCTTCCATAATCAGCATCTATGAATCCTCTTGGAGTGAAATACATGTTGTTAGGTCACCATTGACCTACTTTTATAGAGCCTTGCAAGTACTGGAGAATCCTCTTGACAGTTACTAAGTGAGATTCTCTGTGATCAGCTTGATAACGAGCACAGTAACACACAGCATATTATATATCTAGCCTACTAGTTGTAAGACAAAGAAGAGAGCCTATGATTGCTCTATAGAACTTGCTATCTATAGGTTTTCCAGCTTCATCTTTACTTAGGATAGTGTTAGTGGCCATGGGAGTGGACATTGACTTCGAATATTCCATGTCAAACTTCTTCAAGACTTCTTTAGCATACTTTGCTTGACTGATAAAGATTCCATCTTCAACCTGCTTGATTTGAAGATCAAGAAAAAATAGTAAGCTCTCCCATCATAGACATTTCAAACTTGCTTTTCATCTACTTGTTGAATTCCTTACACAACTTCTCATCAGTTGATCTAAATATGATATCGTCCACATATATTTTGACAAGTAACACATTTTCTTTCTTTCACTTGATAAACAGAGTTGTATCTGCTTTTCCTCTTTCATAGCCTTTGCTGATCAAGAAATCAGTCAACCTCTCATACTAAGCTCTAGGAGCTTGCTTTAATTCGTAAAGAGCTTTCTTCGGTTTGAAGACATGGTCAGGATTCTTCAGATCTTCAAAGCTTAAAGGTTGGCAAACATATACTTCTTCTTGAATTAATCCATTTAGGAATGAGCTTTTAACATCTATTTGAAATAATTTGAAGTTCATATGAGATGCGAAAGCACACAAGATTCGAACTACTTCAAGCCAGGCTACTGGAGCATAAGTCTCATTATGATCGATGCCTTCTTGCTGATTGTAGTCTTAATCAGATAGACATCTATCTCCATTGTTAGTTTCATCAAAATCCACATGCATAGACTCCTCCAATAGGTCGGTATGCTTGACATATATTTTATATGCCCCTGTTAGTTGAGTATCCTAGGAAGATACCTTCATCAGCTTTAGGATCAAACTTACCTAGCTACTCCTTAGTGTTAAGAATAAAGTATCTAAAGCCAAAAGATCTGAAATGATGAATCTTAGGCTTGCGCCCTCTCCAAAGTTCATAGGGTGTTTTCTCAAGGATTGGGTGAATTAACACCCGATTCAAGATATAAAAAGCTATGTTAACAACTTCTCCCCAAATGTACTTTGGTCGATTGTTATCACTCAATATGGATCAAGCCATTTCAACTATGGCTCTATTCTTCCTTTCTATAACCCCATTTTGTTGAGGCATATGAGGAGAAGAGAAGTTGTGGTCAATACCATGTGTTGAATAGAATTCTTCGAAATGGAAATTCTCGTATTCACATCCATGATCACTTCAGATTTTACTAATTTTAGTTCCTATTTCATTCATTATCTGGTCACTGAGCTTGATAAAAGATTCATATATCTTATCTTTGCTACTCAATAAGACTACATAAGTGAATCTCGTGACGTCATCCACAACCACCAATGAAAATCTCTTACCACCCAAGCTCATGGGTTGAACTAAGCTGAAAAGATCTAGGTGTAGGAGCTCCAATGGTCGCTTAGTTACTACATGATTTATTGATCTAAATGATTTCTTAACTTGCTTACCTAGATGGTAAGTTGAGTAAAGTTTATCCTTCTAAAAGCTAATACTGGGTAAACCCACAACTAGTTACTTTTTTACTAGTTTGGACAGAATATTCATATTTATATGACCCAACCTTTTATGCCAAAGCCACGAGTTATCCTCCTTAGATACAAGACACACATTAGTGGAGCCAGGGGATAAATCAATCATATAAACATTATTGATTCTAGGAGCAAAGAGAATAGTTGAGTCATTCTTACTTTCAATAACTGAATAGCCTGCTGAGTTGAATGTAACCTTTCTACTTTTATCACTAAGCTGGGCTACACTAAGCAAGCTGAAACTTAAGTCCTTTGACAAGAGAAACCTCTTTGATTGAATGAGAGAAACATACAGTGCCACAGCTCGCAATCTTGCCTTTTTGGTTATCTTCAAAGCTGACACTTCCATTTCTTTTGTGCTCCAATGAGATGAACTGACTTTCATCTCCTATCATATTCCTTGAGCATCCACTATCCAAATACCACATTCCAGAGTCTTCAACGGATCTAAGGCTCGCCTGCCAAACAGTTACATTTTCTTAGGTACCCATGCTCTCGAGTTGGTTCCTCCTTTGTTAGCAGTGCTTAGGTTAGTCCAATCATACTCATTATAATAACCATTTTTATGTCTATAGAATATTGTAGCATGTCTAACTTTTTTCCATAAAAACCGCACCATTTTTATTTTAGGCTGTCTCGCTTTCTTCTTTTTAGTGGAATTCTTCCTCTTAGAATTGCAAGTTTGGTTATTCAGAGTCTGATTGTTTTCTAGAGGAGGAACTCATTCCTTCTTTAAAGATGTTATCTCAACAGTAAACTCATCTAATTGCTTAGTGAGCTTGCTAACTTGACAATCTTGATACTCAGCTTTTTCTTGAAGAAAGTGGATATCAAGAGATAAGGAAGCAATAGTGTCTTCCTGATCTTCATTTCTCCTCACTACCTCTTTGATGTTTTTCATCGATTTATTAATCAATTTCATAACATTAATGAGAGCCTGGGCGAACTCTTCTATTGATAAGGGGATTTCAGAATTTACCTCAGTTTTAGGAGCATTCCCTTTACTACGATCAACTTCAAAGTCAGTAGTGGTTTGACTTCGACTTGAGGTAGATGCTAAGCCCTCACCCTTACATTCTCAATGGTAATTAAGAAAAGGTTGGTGGAATTATTTGCTTCGTAAGCAAACGATGAAGACTCTTTTGGGTCACTCCAAGTGGTAGCAAGTCTCTCATTCTTCTAAGTAAACCTCATCTTGAATCTATCCTTCTTAGTCTTTGGACAGCTTTGACTGAATATGGCCTTTCTCACCATAGCCAAAGCATTTAATATCTTTGTTGTGTTTTTTCTTCGGTTATTCCCAGCTCCTCGTCAGTGCTGAGTTGACTTGATTTTAGTGAAAAATTCTTCTTGTTGAACTTCCCATACTTCTTCATGAAGCGTTTGAAACGCCTAGTTAGAAGGGTCGTTTGCTCATCAAAGTCATTGCTGGTGGACTCATCTGATGAATTAGCTTTAAAGACAATGGCTTTGCCCTCTCTCTCCTTGCCTCTACTTCGTTTGGAGTCATCAGAATATTTTCTCAGGTTCATCTCTTGAGTCAGCAAGGTGCCTATCAGCTCATCATAGTTGCAGGTCTTTAGATCATGAGCCTCCTCAATCGCACTCTTCTTGGCATCCCACTCTAAGGTAAGAGTTTGAAGAATCTTCTTTCCCAACTCCTCCTCACTGAACTCCTTACCAAGATGCTTCAATTCATTAACATTAATGTTAATGAACCTGGTATTCATGGTCTGAATACCCTCATTGGCGCCCATCTGGAACATCTCATACTCTCACAGCATGAGGTTGATCTTGGACTCCTTGACTTTGTTAGTCCCCTCGTAGGTAACCTCCAATTTCTTCCAGATTTCCTATGTTATCTCACATCCCGAGACCTTGTTGAATTCAGTAAGATCTAGCGCATAGTGTAAGTAGTTAATTGTTGCGACATTCTCTTCAAGAAGCCTTTAATCAATGTCATCATAATCCTTTAGATCAACTAGAACACGTTGCCCATTCCTAACCACTGTAAGAATTAGCGAGCCATGCTCTAAAGTGACCCAAGATTGCATGCTTTGTGATTGGATGAAGTTTTTAATGCGATTTTTCCAAAACTTGTAGTGGTTACCATCAAACAATGGTGGCGTGGTTACAGACATTCCCACCTTAAAGAGCACTGTCTATCCTGACCTGGAGCTAAAGTTGTTGTAAGCCATTTATAGATCTTTAACTCAAAAATGATTAGTCTATAAGTTGAGCACTTGCTCTGATACCACTTGTTGGTCCTTAGACGGCTTCTTTACAATAGCAAGGATGGGGATGAATGTAGTTCTTGGTTACTTTTTGATTTTATAAAAATAATTTAACCATGTTCAGTTTTTTAGATGCATGGTGAGTGAGGCAATGTTGAGCGGGTCTAAAAACTTATAAACTACTCAGCTTTTCTAGTACACTTTATCTTCAATCGCTTCCTAAGTACTTTACTCTACTCATATTGGTTTTTTAAGAAAAATAATGAAACAAAAAGAATGATGTATGAGATGAAAGCGATGAAGGCAAGCGATTAAAGTTAGAACTTCAACACATGAGAATGTTATCCTAGTTCAGCCCCTAGCCTACCTACAGTCCCCGGATTCCTTTTTGAGCTTTAATCCACCAGTGATTTCATTCCTTCCTTAGGCGGAGCAACCTTTACAATGGGTAGACTATAATATAGAAAGTACCTTTCTTTTTAACTACCTCTCAGACTCAGTACCCTTCCTAAATTGACACTCAAATTTATAAAAGAAATTATGAACTGAATTCAACTTATATAATGTTGGATCCTTTATAAGGTTTTATCGAAGTGATATTCTATCTATTATAAACAGATTGAAATGATGAGTGTTTGCTGATTGAGTGATTTAGAATTTCTTGAAGTTGGGAGTATTTAAACAGAGTTTTATCTCTTTAGGAAATTCGAGGTAATTCACCAAATTTGAACGTCTGCTCCAATCTTCTATTTATAATTGAAGCTTTTGGAAATAACCATTGCAAACTTCTCATCCTAATAGCTCTTCAATTTCTCTTCTCTTCAAATCTTTCGAATCTTCCCCTTTGAGACAGATTCCAAGACATTTAGAGATAAAGATTTTGAAGCGCGATAAAATTTCATTGTCAAAAACTCATTTGTCTTCAACCAATCCATTGTGATAGAGAGGTTTAAGAGATGAAACGTAGCATTTTGTCATTAGTTGACTTTCTGACATTTGCAGAGGCGTGCAGAGACATTGAGAATGGTGCTTTTCAAAGGATTCCTCTTACCTTGGACTTTAGTGAGGAATCTCCAACATTCTGTACTGATACCTTTTGAAAGTGAGGACCATAGGAATATCTTCTTTAATTTTAGTTCTTTTCTCTTGAAGAGGATGAAAGGAATATTTTGTTTCTCACAGATACCGTTAGTAGTACAAGTGTTATATATTTCTCTAAGTGTCAAAGTTGTTTAATTAACAAAAGCTTACTCAACACAGCTGAGTGATTATTGCCTAAACCATGTAGTACTCAGCTCAACCTTTCTTACTCTATGCCATAACTTAGTTAATTACTCAGTGAATTGAGTTGATTTCCTTTAAACAAACACAACAAAACTTCATTAATTAAGAGTCTACTTAGTACTCAATTAATTTCACTAGCCTAGGCACTTTGTTATTTCCAAAATGTTTGAGTACTGTATGTTGGTCCTATAGATGGCTTGTACACAACTATAGAGGGGGGTGAATGCAAATCTTGGTTACTTTTAAGATTTATGAAATTCTGTTTTGCCAAGTTAAGTTTTTATATGCGTGATGAGAATGCGTGCTGAGTTACGATGTAAAAACTGAATAAATTGCTTAACCTTGTTGGCACAGTTTATCTTCAATCTGCTACTGAGTACTCGACTCAGCAAGGATTAGTTTTTCAAGCAAAATGAATAACAGAGGAGAGATGATGAATGAGCTGAAAAAAGTAAAAGCTAAGAGGGTAAGTTTAGAAATTCAACACCTAAATTCTATCCTGGTTCAGCCCCGAGCCTATCTCTAGTCCCTGAATATCTTTTCCGAACTTTAATCCACTAGTGTTCATTCCTTACTTAGGCGGAGTAGCCTTTACAGTGGGTAGACATAGTTTTATAGAAAGTACCTTCCTCTCTAACTACAGCTCGACTCAATTTGGGTACCCTTCCCAAAGTGACACTCAGATTTGAATGAAAAGATTGCGAACTAAATTCAACTTATAGAAATGTTGAGTCCTTACAATGTTAAATCTAAGTAAATCTCTATTACAAATAGATTTGGAATTGATGTTTGCTGATTGCTTGAGATTGGAATTTCTTGAAGCTAGGAGTAATTTCGTAGAGTTTCAGGTCTATGAGAAATTCAAGGTGATTCACCAAGTTTGAACATCTACTTCAATCTTTTATTTATACTTTAAGCTTTATGAAGTAGCATTTGCAAACTTTTCGAGGTCGTTGATCTTCAATTTCTATTCTCTTCATATCTTTTGAATCTTCGTTTTGTATATAGATTCTAGGACGTTTAAAGATAGAAATTGGAATATTGAGGCATGATAAAATTCCATTGATAAAATCTCATTTTATCTTCAAGCAATTCGGTTGAGAGAGGCGCTCAATAATGCTGTGTGGAATCTTCAGATTGATTGAATTATTGATGTTGGCAGAGATGTGCGGAGACACTGGAAAATGGCACATGTCAGATGATTCCTTTTGCGTTTGGACTTTAGTGAGGGAATCCCGACATTCCCTACTGACATCTTTTATCTTTTGAGGACCACTACGATATCTTCCTTAATTTCAACTTTATTTAACCTGAAAAGTATCTAATGAATATTCCATTCCTCATAGAATTTGTTAGTAGCACGTGTGTCATTTAATATCTCAGTATCGATGAAAATAGCTTTTAATTAATAAAAGCTAACTCAGCATAGCTGAGTTGATATGCTTCTAAACTACGTAGTACTCAACACAGACTCAGCATTTCCTACTCTAAGACGTAACTTAATTAATTACATCGCAAAACTGAGTTGTTTTCCCTTAAAAACCCTCTAGTCAGCTTCATTAATTAAGAGTATACTTAGTACTCAATTATTTTCACTAACCTAGATAGTTTTCTATTTCAAAAACATTAAATTACTATGAGGTACTATAACTTGGGTTCTACACTGTAAAGTACTATTTCCTTGGGTTCAATAATAATCTCAATTGAAACATTCCATAAATGCTTATAGGTTTATAAAACTTAATAAAAGAAATAGAGCATCTAAGCTTAGAGCATTACTAGTTGATGCATGCCTTCTCCTTTGGTGTGGTAATCCTTTAGAGAAAAATGATAGCACTCCGTTAGCATAAGCCTCCAAACTAAGATGACCTCTATGATTAATCCACATAGACCCACACCGATAAAAACCTCACGTAGAGGGAGAACTTGCTAATCAACAAGCAACTGCTAGACCACTTGTAGACCAACCTGAAAATATAACTAAGAAGGCTCTTTCCAAAATAGGAATAAGCCTTCAAAAGAATTCTTGTGAAAGCGAAGAAACTCATGGTGGATCTTGCAAAAATTCTCATGAAGAAAAGGAGTTAAAATTTAGAAGAAGGCTGAGCTAGAGTGAGTTGGAAGGAAGGGAGAAGGGGGCTATTTATAGCGCAAGGGGGAGTAAAAAGGCTCCCCCAAAACCGATGTGGGATTAGCACAAAGCACTTAACCCACACGGGCTTGCAAGCCGTGTGAGCTGCTTAGTGAGAATTTCATAGAGTAGCTTACCACGCAAGGCAAGCCCCTCCCATGGGCTTGCCCTACAAGCACTTACGAAGCCAGCTTATGGGTTTTCCCGCAAGCACTACCAAGCAAAGCTTGCAAGCCCACCAGTGGTTCTAGCACTTACACAGGCTTTCCTCGCGGGCCATTAAGAGTTTTTCTCGCAATGCCCACTCGAAGCATTCTAGTTTGGTTTAAACCTTTTCCCTTCTTTCTCGGTATACTAGTCCGACCAAAATTGGTCCATCCAAAAGGAGTTTAACTATCCCTTTTATTCTCGATATAGACCCCGTCTATAAGTTCTTTATTTAGTTTGGTGAAGGCCTAATGTGTATGACCTCATAGGATTCTGAAGTATAGAGCTGATAGAGGTTAACCTTAACTTAGCTTCTCATCCGGGTACCTTTAGGCTCAGTGTTCTAGACTAATATGGAACCCGATAACACTAGACTAACTAATGGGATTTCTAGCAAAGGGTATGATTCCCTGTACTTGGAACATCATGTGCTTATGACTTGATCTGATTTTGCAATAGTAGCTAGTACAATACACTCCTCCCATTAGGTTGAGTACCATCCCATTTATTAAGCTTGGATTAAGTGTTAGCTCATGTAATAGTTGTAGCTATCCTGAAATTAAACTTGTTTATGAAGAAAACCCCTTGCCTTTTTGTATCAAGATTGACTAGAAACCCGTTCTATCAATATCATACTTTGATTAGAGGTTTATGAGTGTGTCACTTTAACAAGGGGCCTTAAGGTACAACTTCCATTATATCACTATATCAAGAGCGATGGATCCCTTCTTAACTATTAGGCTTACCGATGAACGATCATCACTATACCTGTAATCACCCATATCATCCTAATCACTAGGGTATGAATAAGTATGACCCAAAGTATAGCGACTCCCGCACAAGGTAACCAATATATTAGGTCTTAGGATACTTGTACTACTACTGTAATAAAACATGACACTAACAGATGGATGTAGTTGTTTTCGAGTGTCTATCTTGTAGCGGTCTCTAATGTATTACCCAAATACATTCATTTGTTAACTCATGGTACCTCCTCCATCTCGTGAGATCGACCGCTTAGATCATAACCAAGAAGTAAACCTACACATGCTAGTCTATCCGCTTCATTGATGTCTAGTCTCAATGAACTATGAGTAGGGATATTTAGACTTTTCATAGTAACATGTGTGCATGGTTTTCACACCACATAGCTCCCACTATGCCCTTGCACTTTCACTCTATGAAATAGTCACAGACTTTATCTTATTATATCAATGAACATATACATATACTTAATAACATATATATAATACTAGCGAGATACATAATTTAGAAGCAATCATCGATATAAAACAAAGATGACTTATTATTGATAAACAATAATCTGAAACTGTTTGTACATTAGAAACTAATAAAGATATATCACCCTAATTGCCTCTATGGCATACATCATGTCTAACAAACTCCCACTTGCACTAGAGCTAATTTCGTATATGCTTCATGCTATACTTGTTAACATGATGGTCATGCTTAACCTAAGTCAATTGCTTTGTTAGCCCATCTGCTAGATTTTGATCTGTAGGGATGTATTGTAAGCTTATATCCTTTCAAGCTACTATCTCCCGAATGAGATGGTAATTTCTAAGTAAGTATCCATTTCTCTAATGAGATCGTGGTTCCTTTCCCTAAAAAATAGCCTCATCGCTATCACAATAGACCACTATTAGATTTACAATTTTAGACACCACGCCGAGATCACCAATAAATCCCTTAAGCCCGACAGCTTGCTTAGCTACTTTAGAAGCAACTATATACTCAGATTCATTGGTTGAATAAGCAGTTGTATCTTATTTTATGCTTTTCCAAATAACTGCCTCTCCATTTAATATAAACACATAACCTGACTGGGACTTGTAATCGTTCTTAGAGGACTAAAAAACTCGCATCAATGTATCCCTTCATGGAGAGATCGCTTTCTCCGTAAACTAAAAAAATATCCTTAGACATTCGTAAGTACATGAGGATAGTTTTAACGGCCATATAGTGCTTCTCCCCTGAATCAAATTGAAATCGGCTCATGATGCTCTAGGCATGTGAGACGTCTAGCCGAGTGTATTCCATAGCATACATGATGGATCCTATCGCCGAAGCATAGGGTATTCCATTCATGCATAGTCTCTCCTCTTGTGTTCTTGGACGCTTAGATTTGAAAAGGTTAATCCTGTGAGACATGGAAAGGTAACCCTTTCTTGACTGCTCAAGGTTAAATCTAGTCAAAACCTTGTGGGTGTATATTCAAAAAATTTATTCCATATAATTCAATAAATCTAGAGAGTAAAAGATATATTAGTTATTGAAAATTCGGCCATAGTGTACGTTCTCATGTAAAACTATATTTGAATGATCGAAGAGTTTAATTTAGACGGTGTTTGACTAATCATATAATTTCATATGTTATAGATGTTTTATTTATTCATTTTATAGTTTTTATACATTAGCAATTTAACCAAAAGATTAAACTGGTTTTATGCTACTCCTTCAATTTGCTTATGTAGGTACATTTAGCTTTTTCATTAATTAATTTTTTCAGTAGTGTAATATATGTTTCGTTGATTTTAATGATTTGCTTAAATAAACTAATAAAAATAGATGACTGAGAATATTTAATAATTTTTTAAAAAAATAACTTTCACGACATGTTTTTATGCTCATTGTGATTAAAAAAAATAACTTATAAACATACAAGTTAAAAAGCGACGATTAGAAGAAATATTCCCTTAATAATACTTAGACACCTCAACTACATGCATGGACTTAATTCTGAGTAAAATATGTGAAAATAGAGATACAAAAATTGATTCCCATAATATGGACCTAAAATATTAATGCACTTGTTACAGATTTTGCCTATACTGAATGACTATTTGCTTCTAATGAATGAATATTTTCTAAACAGTGTTGATTCTGAAAACACCGGGGACGGCTACCTTGGAGAATTTCCGTCCAAATGCGCTCATTCACAGAGTTTATAAGATGGTGGCAAAGCTTCTTTCTCGCCTTTTGCAGCCAATTCTTCCGGATTTGTCTCCAATAATCAATTTGCATTCATTAAGGGGCGGAGCATCCACGAATGTTCGTTTTCGGCTTCGGAAGTAATTAATTCGGCCCATAGATAGAAGAGATCGTGCCTTGTATTAAAGTCAGACTTCCATAAGGCTTTCGATAGCCTATCGTGGAACTACGTTGATGCGGTGATGATGACAATGGGATTCGATAAAAAATGGATTGCTTGGCTTTCCAATTTCAGCAAGAAATCGACAACTTCTATTTTAATCATTGGGAAGCCATGTAAACCCGTTCGGCTTCATAAAGAAGTGAAACAAGGCGACCCATTATTCCCGTTCATTTTTTTCTTGGCCGTTGAAGGCTTAAAGAAATTAATTGATGCTAATGTGGGCCAAGGAATACTTCCGGGTTTTCGTTTGGATGATTCATTACCGGATATCTGGCTATTACGATTCGTAGACGATACCATTTGTTTCCTTCCGGACGAGGATTACATCATCGCAAACTTCATGCGTATTCTGAAATTCTTTGAATTAATCTCAGGCTTGAGCATTAACTTTCACAAAAGCTCGTTAATGGGGATCCACGATGAAAATGGCAGCCTTGGTCGCTTCGCTGCAAAACTCAGTTGTCGAATCGAAAAATTCCCGATTAAATACCTTGGAGCCCCACTTTCATTCAAGAGACTACCGATTGCGAGTTGAAACCCATTTCTTGCCATGTTTTTTCGAAAATTGGCCAATTGGAAGGAGAATTGTCTATCTTACGCGGGTAGAGTTGTTCTCATCAAATCAATCCTATCTTCTCTACCGGTATGCCTTTTATCAATCTTTAAACTTCCATCCATGGCAGAAAGAAAAGTTAAACCGTATGATGAGGAACTTTTTTTGGTGAGGGGACGCGAATAGAAGTGAGATTCGTAGAATAAGTTGGAACACGATCAACTTACCTCTTTCTCTTGGTGGTCTTTACATTCGAGACATTAAGTTAACAAACACAAGCTTGCTTCTTAAATGGTTATGGAAATTAATATTGCTGGATATTTCATCACTTTGGTTCGCATATTGTGTCTGTCGTCATGGCTTTCGGAATTGGCATGATTATTTAGCTTATGATCGATAAAAAATGTCGCCAATTTGGTTAAATGTATCTTCATGCTGCTATCGAGGTCCGATTTGAGAGCTTTTCTACTCTAATTATCCGATCAAGCTTGGTAATAGGCTGATTGGGTCATTTTGGTGTATGATAATTGGACTTCAAACCAATCACTTGAGTTGCTTTTTCTGGATTTATTCGAAATATGCAATAAAAAGAACACATCGACAATCGAGGGATGTCACTCATTAGTGAGCTCGGCCTATTTCGGAAGGCCGTTTTGGAGGAGGAACCTATAGCCAAACTTGAAAGCTTGGTGCATTGACTTTCGTTCATGGATTATTTTATCCAACCCGTCCATTTTCGAAGTAGAATCGGTTGAAGAAGGGCAGCTTGCATTGTCTTTATCACCTGATATGGACCGATGCATTTGGGAACAGGGAGATGAAAATGAGTTCACCGCGTCAAGCTTCTATTCAAGTTTTTATCTAACAAACCATTGGCTGAAATCAAAGTTTGATTTTTTTGCAGGTTTGGAATTGTTGCGCACCGCCTAAACTCAGATTCTTGGCTTGGACGATATTCCATGGAAGGTTGCCATAGAGACTTTTCTTGTTCAACAGGGGCTGTATCTCGGTGCAAGACAGTGGCTGTCCTTTTTGCCCGTATCAAGAATCAAACAACCATGCAATTGTGTTATGCTCAAGGAGTCATCGTGTTTGGACTAATGCAATTAAGTGGCTCGGTTTCAGTAGCCCAATTCCTCACACTGCAGCGGCATTCTTTCACCAATGGCAAGCTTACTTCAAAGTTGGATGTGCCAAAAAATTTGGAATGGCTTTATGGTTTACTATCCTGTGGTCGATTTGGACTTCAAGAAATAAGTTCGTGTTTGAAAATAAGCAACCGGATGTGGATCATCTTGTCTCTTCTATTCACTTGTGTTGGTTTTATTTCAAAAGTAACAAACAATTGATTAGCTTTTCGGTCTTGGATATCATTGTAAACCCAAAACTCATTCACTCTTGTAACTAATGCGTTACTCATTTTGAGTACCGTTTTACTTAATAAAGAGAGATGAGAGTTTCGTAGGCAAGAGAGAAAATCAACCTAGTTGGGAACCTAACCCGAAATTTTCTCTCGCTTCAACCTTTTAACTTTCGGAAAGACACATTGTCTTTCCCGGGGTTTTGCAAAGAAAAAGTATCTTCTAAAACTTATCCAACATCTGGTAGGAACTTCTAGCTTTAATTATTACTAAAAGTAAAAGTGTCCGACTCTCTCTCTCTACATAACTGTAAATCTGTTGCTGAAACTTTTGGAGCAAATTATACAAAGTGAAAACATAGCTAGCCTTGCTTTGATCCCTACGTTAAAGATTGACAGCCTTTCTCCGTAATTTCACTCATTCACTTTTTACAACATACATACTTTCGCAATAAGGAGTGTGTATAAATATAATTATTGTAACAATATATTATTTCAAGAATAAAATTACTTTTCAATTTTAATAAAACACATTAAAATTTGTGAAATTACATTTACATTATTATATGGAAAATAATCCACACCATTTTGTTTCCTCCAGAAGTTACAATTCATTTTTAACCACTATACTAATTCATTCGTTGGATAATAAATAATACAAGTAAAGTTCGATTAAATTTTACATTTTTTTACAAATATAGATTATTGAGGAGAATGAGTTTCGAACCTAGGACCTCTCACATCTGCTTTAAGAGAAGTATCAATTGAGTTACACCCAGTTTGTAATTTATTTCATAAGAGGAGATCATATATATTTGTTCGTTGGCTAAGCTACTCACTTAGCGTGGCCCTTGTTTTCTTTTGTCGACCGGGCTCAAACATTCATACTAAGTTCAATCATTTGTAAAGGCCTGAAATATTACCCAAGGCAAATTTGACATTTTGAGGACCCTAGGAGAAATAAGAAACATGGACACCTTCGAAAAAGTAATTGTACATGGATTTGAAACATAGTTTTATACATACAAAATAAAAAGAAATTCATTAACAATTTTATTTGTTGTATAACACTTACAAATTGTTAATCAAAATAATTTTTTCAAAAACAATACTCGGCTTCTGTAGCATTAAATAATAAAGTATTACAATTCTCTTTTATAATATGTTATTAATTAAAATAAAAAAAAAAGCCCAAATGGATATATATATATATATATATATATATATATATATATATATATATATATATATATATATATATATATATATATATATATAGTGGGA
>CATIWQ010347219.1:0-19324 GCA_949673415.1 Euphorbia schlechtendalii | reverse complement strand
TCACCAATCTTCGACAGCTTCGATCCTAAGCCAAATCTTTAAGTTCCACGCATCTTTTTGCACCTTTTTCACTCTTTTTTTCATAGAATTCCACTTTTGAACATTTTACTCCCAAGATTTACCTAGTATCTGCATTTGCATCAAAAACAACTACATACCATGTGAAATCTTTTATATGAAGTATAAAAATGACTCAAACTATAGTGTTTATTGTGTGAATTTATTATGATAATAAGTGTAATTATACACTTATCACTTGCCGCGTCATGGTCCTCGTCATGTCATTATCTTACCACGATTCCATCCTTGTCACACTACTACCTTGTTGTGCCAAAATCTTACCGTGACTTCAGCACCCTTTATTTCTAGGTGAATTCTTTAAGATTGGAAAACACCATGTCAAAGATTTCCAAAGAGCACGGTGGCTTTCAATGTTTTGAGGATAACTTTGGCACTAAATTTCAAACAAACCAATCATTGAAAACATGGAAGTTAACCTCGTTAACAAATGTTTTGAGTCAACCAATCTCAAGAAGATAAGTAGGCACTAAAAACATGGAAGTTAACCTCGTCAACTAGGCACTAAAAACCTGGAAGACAGCTCAACCTATATTGGAAAGTAACTAAGCACTGAAAACCTAGAAGTCAACCCCTTCAACTAGACACTAAAACCCTGGAAGATAAATCAACCTATCCTGGAAGATGACTGGGCACTAAAAACCTTAAAGTTAACCTCATGAGCATGCACTAAAAACCTAGAAGTTAACCTCGTTGACTAGGCACTAAAAACCTAGAAGATAGCTCAACCTATCTTGGAAGTAAATAGGTACTAAACTTTGTTAACTAGGCACTAAATATCTGGAAGATAGCTCAACCTATCTTAGAAGGCAACTAGGTACTGAAAATCTAGAAGCCAACCTCGTCGACTAGGCACTAAAAACCGAGAAGACATCTCAACCTGTCTTAGAAGGTAACTAGGCACTAAAAACCTAGAAGTTAACCTCGTCGACAAAACACTAAAAACCTGGAAGATGACTCAACCTATCTTGGAAGGAATCTAGACACTGAAAACCTAGAAGTCAACCTAGTCAACTGGATACTAAAAACCTGGCAGACAACTCAACCTCTCTTGGAAGGCAACTAGGCAATAAAAACCTAGAATTCAACCTCGTCAACTGGTTACTAAAAACTTGGAAGATAACTCAACCTATCTTGGAATGAAACTAGACATATAAAACTTGGAAGTCAACCTCATCAATTGGGCACTAAAAGCCTGGAAGACAAATCAACCAACCTTAGGTAGGCAACTGGGCATTGAAAACTTGGAAGTTAACCTCGCCAGCTAGGCACTAAAAACCTATAACCTTAGGAAGAGGACCAGACACTAAAACCTGGAAGTCAAGCTTGTCAAATTTCCAAGGAGTGCGGAGTACTTCCATGTTTTGAGGTTAACCCTTACAAAGTCATGTCAGCCCAGGTATGATTTCTATCCCTTTCTCTTTTCATGTAGCCATTCTCACTTATGTCAGTAGTGACAACACGAGAGGTACCCTGTGGGGTACGAGATTCTTGGTCCCTCTCATGAAGCGATGATGAGAAATATTTTTACTTGCCTCTTTTGTTCTAGTGATCCGCTTTGAGGTTACAAAACGTTCGGAGGAGATCCTTGGGTTTATTGGAAGCAAAAACCAAGCCAAAACCATAGAAAAACCCAAAAAAATCAGAAAAAACAATAAAAATCCAAAAAATGAAAAAAAAATAGGTAAAAGCCCACCCGGTACCAGTCCTTTAAGGGTCGGCACCGACTAGCAGGGCCTGTTTGGGACCGACCCCTTTTGGGGACTGGACTGGCCCTAACTAGGTTGATATCAGCCTTCCCAGAGAGGCCGGTCCGGGTTTGCTAAAGCATATCAGTACTAGTCCAGATAGGCCCCTAAAGGGGGCCGAGACCAGCCCGCCCAAATGGGCCAGTCCCGAGTAGTTGTAACCGGCCTTGACTATTTGAACAGGTCCCGAGCTAATTGTTGCCCACTCCATTATTTTATGCCCTTTTACCCTTATATCAATTTCTTTTCACAAAAATACCCTTTAATTTCCACTTAGTTATGTTTTTTACCAATCACTATATAAGTCTAAAATTAAATTTTTCAAAGGTTGGAACTTAATCTTTTTGGGAAATTTTAAGAGAGAGAGAATTCTAGAGAGATAAACTTTGGAATTTTTTGAAAAAAAAGTTAGGAAAATATGTACACTTCTTTTCAAATGCTTTTTCTACGAAAACTCCCTTCTTTTTTCGGGTTCGAGTTAGAAACTTAAAATCCAACTCTCGGGTTTCCTATTCCCTTCATCAAAAATCTACTGTATGTCCTTTTTTCTAACAAAAAATCAACAAAAAGACTTCATGATCTCTTTCTTTGGCGTTTTTGGCTACAAAACTTGTGGATTCAAGTTGGAGGGGTAAGATTCTGAGCTTTTGGAGACGCTTGGCTTGATTTTGTGCTTTATTCTCTGTTATTTTATATTTTTGGCCTAGTTTATTCATTTTCCTTCTCTTTATTGCTATTTTAGGCCCTACATGATGGGAAATCTAGTTTTCCCCGATAACCGACCTCATTTATGCCCTGATTAAATCATAAATAATAAAATTTGGTAAATTGGGTTTAAAATAAATTATTTTCCAATAAAAGAACGCGGGGAACTCGAATTCCCCACTTAATTCCATTAGCACGCGATTCACCCTAATCTAACTTATGCTACTAATTGCATCTTGTTTGGTTAATTAACCATGACATGATGCTGTGATATATCTTGTGCTAACCTTTATGGATGCAGGTAGTTTAGGTTAGATGTGTGTTAGGGTTTTATTTTCCTCTGGGTATCGCAATGGTAAATAAAATTTATTTGTAGATCATTTGTATTTAGGAACATTTGTATATTACCCCATGGTTTGTAATATTATTAACCCTACCCCCTTTAGGTTTGAAGCCTCGTATTTACTTTATTTTTCACTTTATTTATTGCTTCCGCTTGTGTAGGATTAACTCAAAACATAATAAAAATGACTAGAAAAAAATTAAAATGTCTTAAAGGTGGTTGTTTACTTGTAATTAAAACTCAAATAAAGACGAAGTAGGTGACTCATCCAGACCCAAATCTCTTTACTACAATGTGGTTTAGGCTTAATGGATCTAGGTTGTACTGAATTTCCTAGAAGAGTTGATTTGGGCAGTGACTGCGTAACAACATAGGCGAGTGGTTTAGGCCTCGAGTCCTTACAAAAAATTTTTATTCTCATTTCATTTTTTCTTAAAACCCCCACGCCCCATGCCATGGGGCTGGTGCCTCACGTTAACCACGCAGGTAAAAAAATGTCACCCCTTACACAAAGTAAGGTGTTTTGGTCTTTGATGGGCTAGGATAGCGCATCATTTGGTTAATTGAACAAGGTTCGGGTTTAAACACTCTTAACTATCTTAAAACTTTTTTGGGTTTATGTTTATATTTTTTTCTATGGAATTCTGAATTCTTTACCTTGTATCATTCTAACATTTAAGTATTGGTGTTTAGAGTTACTATTTGCTATTGATAAAAAATAAACAAAAAAAGAAAAGAAAAGAAAAGAAAGAAACAAGTTCATCTTTTACAATTCTTAATAATTTTCGGGGTGATTTGAAACATTTGTGATATCCATTATTACCATAAGATTTTAAGCCTTATTTCTTATCAAATAAATATGTTAAGAGTTTGAAAAAAGATTGTTTTGAATACTTGTGAAGAATTGTGGTTTTTTTGCTTTCTTAGAATAGTTTGTACTTATTACGTACAGATTGTGAATCTTTTTATTGTTTTCTTGCTTTGCTTTGTATTTTTGTTAAGTCTACAATAATTTCAGTTTACCTAAGTTTGTAAGCTTAGAAAGAACCTCATGTTTAAACACACCCATCTCGTAATTTTTTACAATATTAGTTTTTGACTTGGAGTCTTTTCATCTTTTGGCCTCGAATACATACAGTTTGACATATTGCTCATTTTTTAACGAACATACACACAAAGTACAAAAAAAATTCTTCTTATATGCAGATAATTTTTTTTGTGTCAATTTGCTTCTAGTTTTACTTCCTATCCTTTGTTATTAGGTTATATTCCTTGTTTTCTATATAAAAAGTCTTATTACTTTTTCTAGGTTTATATTTTGAAGTGCAAATGTTTGAACCAAGTGTGAGTGTTTGAGAGTAAACACGTGAGCGAGTGATATATTTTATATACCATGACTGAAACTAGTAATACTAATGATCAAACTGATTTTCTAAAAGCTGTTATAGAGAGTTTACAATAAATAAATGGTCAGCTAGAATCTTTAGAAATTAGTTTGAGAAATATAGGAATAGAGTTGAAAGGAGAGAAGAAGATTGGCAAAAGGACGAGGAAGAGGAAAATAATGAAATATTGATGAGACCAAGGAGAAATATTGGTCGAATTCCACAAGTTGACAACAACTTGAATTCAATCAAAATGAAGATTCCAAGCTTCTCTGGAATGGTTGATGTTGATGCTTACCTTGAATAGGAGAGGAGGATTGAGATGGTATTTTCTTGTCAAAATTACTTTAATGATAAAAAGGTAAAGCTTGATGCCCTTGAATTTTCTGATTATGAATTAATATGGTGGCATGAGCTGGAGAAAAGTAGGAGAAATGGAGAATTGTCAATCTGTTTGTGGGAAGAAAGGAAGAGGGTCATGAGAAAGAAGTATGTTCCAACATACTACCATAGAGACTTACACCATCAATTGCAATGTTTGATCTAAGGATCAAACACTATAGATGATTATACCAAAGAGATGGAGCTGCTCATGATAAAAGCTAATATTGAGGAGGATGAAGACTAAACCATTGATTGGTTTCTTAGAGGTCTAAACAAAGAGATTGTTGATGTAGTTGAATTGCAACCAATTTTTGATTTGGAAGACACGATAAGTGTGATAATCAAAGTTGAAAGATAATAAAATAAGCAAAGATTCCCCATTCAAAAAGTTACCCAAATCCCAAATTCCAATGGGGATCCAAATGGCACACAAAGATTGATTCCAAGAAGTTTGATAAAAATTCAACTTGACAAGCTATGATCCCTACCAAAGAACATAAGGGTATCATATGCTTTAAATGTAAAGGGTGTGGACATTATGCTAATGAATGTGTCAATAAACATACCATGATAAATGTGGGAGATAAAATCATGTCTGAAAGTGAATTTGAACTTGTAATGCCATCTTTAGAAGAGTGTGATAATGATGAATGTTTAAAGTATCCTGTGCAAGGGGAGTCCTTAATTGTTATGTATGCTTTAAACATGTCTATTAAAGAAGATCTTGATCAAAGAGAAATGATATTTCATACTCATTATTTGGTATGTGGAAAGGCGTGTAGTCTAATAGTCAATGGGAGTAGTTAAACTAATTGTGCTAATACTATTTTAATTCATAAATTAGGACTAAAAGCAGTTATTCACCCTTAACCTTATAGTTTGCAATGGCTTAATGATAGTGGTGAAGTGAAAGTCATGAAAAGGGTTATTATTACTTTTTCTATTAGAAATTATGTTAAAGAGGTTGCTTATGGTGTAATTCCCATGCAAGCTAGTCATTTGTTGTTAGGGAAACCTTGGCAAATTTGATAGACAATAATTGCATTGTGGTTTGACTAACAGAATTTCACATAAGCATAATGGTGTAAAACATACCCTTGTACCATTGTCTCCTAAAGATGTTTATGAGGATCAAGTTAAACTACAACAATATGTAAAATTGGTTAGGGAAAGTGAGGGAAAGAAAAAGAATGAGAGAAAAGAGGTTATTAGTAAAAAGAAATGTATTTTTGGCCCAATGTGGAGTGATTGTATTAGTAAGGATAAAAATGAGAGATATGCAGGAGAGAAAAAGTTAGTGAGTGATGAGATAAAAGGAGAGCTGAGTGAGAAGAGAGAAATTGTAAATAAAATTTCTTTTTATTGTAAAGAGAGGGAGATAAAAAGTGCATACTTAGGAAAGAGAGCTATTGTTTTATTGCGGTTTTGTTCAAATTTCATGATTGAAACTAATGATTTGCCCAGTTCCTTCTCTAAGTTTTTGTAGGAGTTTAATGATTTTTCCTGAAGAATTACCACATGGGTTACCACTTATTCATGGGATTGAACATTAAACTGATTTGGTTCCTGGAGCTCACATTCCAAATAGACCAGCTTACTAAATGAATCCGGAGGAAACAAAGGAGTTATAATGATAAGTTGATGAGTTTCTAGCTAAGGGACACATATGAGAGAGCTTAAGTCCATGCGTTATTCTCATATTAATAGTTCTAAAGAAAGATGGAACAATGTGAATCTGTGCTGATTGTAGTGCCATCAACAAAATAATAGTGAAGTATCGCCATCCTATCCCTAGATTAGATGATATGTTTGAGGGACTTTGTAGATTTGTTTTGTTTACTAAAATTGATTTAAAAAGTGGCTATCATCAAATTTGTTGTTGAACCCAAGTTAATAGTATTTCACAGTACTTAGTTTTCAGAAATAATAAATTACTTAGGATAGTGAAATTAATTAGGTACTAAGTATATAGTTAGTTAAGCGAGTGTAACATGAGTTTTTTTTAGAAAACAACTCAGTTTGCTATAACTTTATTAAGTTATGGCTTAGTGTATGAAAAGCTGATTTGTTTTATACTACATAGTTTATGCGGTATAACTCATCTTATGTTGAGTAGTTTTTACTTTGTTAAAAACTTAGTAACTCGAATAACTTATTCTGTTCATGATACTTGTGCATTTAACCATTTCTATGAAGATTGAATATTTAATACTTTTCAGGTAAAAAGTGATGAAAACAAAAAGGATATTTATGTAGTCCTCACTACTAAAAGGAATCAGGATGAAATGTTGGAAATACCTCACTAGCATCCAAGTTAAAAAGGTATCTTTTGGCATACGTTATTTTTCAATGTCTCCTACAACGTTAGCAAAGCAACCAATCACGAATCTTCATGTTGCATCTCATGCACCTCTCTCAAATTGGATTTGCTTGAAGATAATTTGAGTACTTGGCGAGATAAAAATTAACAGATTAATCTCACACCTCACATTTCTTAAAATTTGTTTTAAACAGGCAGATTTAAAAGCTGTGAAGAGAAGAGACTTTGAAGATTAAGTCAAGATGAGAAGTTTACAATGGCTACTTCCATTCTTCTACAACTGTAAATAGAGCTTGGAGTAGACGTTTACAACTTGGTGAATCAACTTGAATTTCCTAGAGCTGAAACCCTGCTAAAGCAATCACAGCATTCAAAAATCCATTTCAAGCAATCCCAAAGCAAACAACTATTTCAAATTAATTTGTAAGAGATAAAATCAGATATCTAGCTAAGCTAAATCACTTGTAAAGGATTTAACATTGTTATAAGTTGAAATCCTCTATTCTTCGTCTTATTCAATTAGCTGAGTGAGTCAGTTTGGGAAGGGTACCCAAACTGAGTTTGAGTGGTAGTTAAAAAGGAAGGTACTTTCTGTAATTGATTCTACCCATTATCAAAGGCTTCTCTACCTATTTAAGGAAAGAAAAACTAGTGGATTTAAACTTGAAAAAAAGAATTCGCAAACTGGAGGTAAGTTTGGGGCCGAACCAGGATAAATTGAGTTGTTCTGTATCCTTATCAATTTATCTTTTCTTTTTCAATGCTTGTGCTAATTCATCATCTCTCTATTTATTCTATATGCTTGAAAACCATTCTGAGCTGAGTAAGTTTTATTCTACACAACGTGAAGATAAAATAAGTTGGCTCAAGTTGAGTAGTTTATAATTTTAGCATTAGTTTCCTCACTTTTAAAATAACTTGGTAATCAGTTTTAAAATCTAAAAAGGAATAAGTTTATTTGCATTCACCCCCCCCCCTCTACATGAATATTAAAGATAAAGTGAACCAACAATTGATATCAGAGCTGTTTCTCAGCTTAATAACTATCATCTTGAGTGTAAAGATTTGATGGCTTTTGATAATCCCTCCTAAAGTTCTGGTCATTAATAGACTACACTCCTTAAAGAAGGAATGTCTGTTACCAGGAATCCACTCTTTGACGACCAACACTACACGTTTTAGGAAAAATAAAATGAAAAATTTCATACAATCACAAAGCATGCAAGCACGGCTAGCCATTG
Organism: Euphorbia schlechtendalii; assembly: GCA_949673415.1. Lineage (NCBI taxonomy): Eukaryota > Viridiplantae > Streptophyta > Magnoliopsida > Malpighiales > Euphorbiaceae > Euphorbia > Euphorbia schlechtendalii. The sequence continues at coordinate 11,120 of CATIWQ010347219.1, read as the reverse complement.
AGTTAGGACCCAAAATTCCAATCATTGTTAGGAATGAGGAACATGTTCCTGTTGACATAGAGGATTATGATGATGTTGACCTAAGGCTCCCCAAGGAGAATGTGGCAGTAATGAACTACTTACACTATGCGTTAGATTTGTCAGATTTTAACAGGGTCTCAGGGTGCGAGACAGCATAGGAGATATGGAGGAAGTGTTACCTACGAAGGAATGACAAAGTTAAGGAGTCCAATATCAATTTGATGATCTAGGAGTACGAGATATTCCAGATGAGCGTTAATGAAGGTATTCAATTCATGAATTCCAGGTTCATTAATATCATTAATGAACTTAAGACATTGGGCAAGGACTTCATTGAAGAAGAGATGGTGAAGAAGATCCTTAGAGTTCTCACCAAGGAGTGGGACGCACTGAAGAGCGCAATCGAGAGGCTCATGATTTGAAGACCTATTTTGGGACCCATTGTGAATCTCTCCGTCTAATTAAAGGAGTTATCACTAGTGGATTAAAGTTTAGGAAAGGTACCAGAGGACTGGAGGTAGGCAGCGTCCGAACTAATATATAATCGCTTTTGTCTGCTCTCTTAAACTATATTTCTTAATTTCACTAAATATTATAAATGCTTAGCATTCATTCTTTATTTGCTTTATATTTCTCTCTTTGTTTCGATTCACTCAGCATCGTGCTTGTTTGCTTAGTATCCTTACTCACCACAGGCTTAATTAAACTGAGTAAAGCATAGGCATTCCAATTTACTCAGCATATCCAGACCTTAGCACAACATTTGTATCATTGTAAATCTAACTTCAAAAAAAATTAAAAAATGATTAAAAGTTTTTAAATCAAGTCATTCAACCTATCTGAGTGATTATTAAAACTAAACAGGTTCAACATTTGATAATCTGATTCTCAAGCAGACAATATCGTGGAGGGTCGGTGAGCATTAGCTTTTGATGTACTTCCCGACATTGGATCTTGATTTTTCTCCATCCATACCACTTATAATGTAGTTTTCCTTCTTATTTCAAGGCTTAGTTTTGTTTATAGAGCTACTAATTACTTAAATTGATAGTAGAAACTAAGTTAACATTACTTTACAGTACTTAAACATTTTGGACATAGCAAACTGAATAGGCTAGTGAATTTAATTGAGTACTAAGTAAACTCTTAGTTAATGAAGTTGATTTGAGTTTTGTTTGAGGAAAAACAACTCAGTTTTGCTGAGTCATTAATTAAGTTATGACTTAGAGTAGGAAAAACTAAGTTGTGCTAAGTATTACATAGTTTAAGTAAATATCTACTTAGCATGTGCTGAGTCTGGCTTTTATTAATTAAAAGCAGTTTCATTTGACACATAGAGAATTGAATGACACACATGCATTTAACGTATTCTGTGAGAGATGGAATAATCTTTAGATGCTTTTTAGGTTAAAACGTGCTGAAATTAAAGAAGATTTTCAAGTATAGAATGTTGGGAATCTCTCACAAAAATCCAAGGTAAAAGGAATTCTCTGTCATGCCCCGTTTCTCAATGTCTACTCGTGACTCTGCCAATGTCAACAATGTCAACCAATCTGAAGATTCCACGTTGCATTCTTGCGCACTTCTCACAAATCGAATTACTTGAAGACAAACGAGATTTTGTCAACGGAATTATATCACTCCTCAATGTTCAATTTTCCATCTCTAAACGTCTTGGAATCTGTCTTCAACTGGAAGATTCGAAAGATATGAAGAGAAGAGAAATTGAAGAACAACGAGCCCAAAAAGTTTGCAACGGCTACTTCGCAAAAGCTTCAAGTATAAATAGAAGACAGTAGTAAACTTTCAAACTTGGTGAATTACCTTGAATTTCTTAAGAGCTAAATCGTTGCAAAAACCCTTCGAGCTTCCAAGAAATTCCATTTCAAGCAATCAGCAAACAATCCATTTCACATCTGTTTGTAATAGAGAGAATCACTCAGTAGATTAACAGTTTATAAGTTGAATCCAGTTCGTAATTTTAATGCACTTTTTTAAAAATTTTATCCATTTTACCCTTATTTAATGCACATTAGAAATAACAAAAAAAATATAGTAACCAATTAATTTTCAAATTGACAAAAATCATAGGGGTAAATAAATATTTTTATAATTTTAATTAGTGTTATGTTGATATTGATAAAAAAAAAACCAACAGTTCAAAATGGCGGAAACAGTTGTTACTGCTGCTGCTATTTCATCTATACTTGCTAAGAAGCTTCTCTTTTTCTAAATTATCGAGGCCCGGAAAACTTGGCCTATAAAACCACCTTTCGGGATACAAGAAGTTGTTTGCTTTGGACGTAACAACTTATTTCCTTTTTCAACCGTGGAGGTTTCGGGACAACATGCGCTATCACTATTAATCATCCGATTATGATTTCTGACGCAAATTATATCTCCATAAGATGAAGAAACCAAGTCGACCATTCCAAAATTTCAATTTGGAAACAACTTATTGTTACTAATGAAAATTCTATTTGGAAATTTTATTATTTATGATTATTATATTCCTTTTTAACATGTCTGTAAAAAGATATTCTTGAAATAGATTCAGATAGTTATTCAACATGAATTTTTATTTGGTAGGAAAATTTTCACATTTTTTTTGAAAAATACTATATTGTCACACTATATTTGTCACAATTTACAGTGCAAGTGATCTCCACCCTTTATCAAGTTTTTCATCCAGGGACTGAAATTTAATTCCCTTTCCAACTCTATCCCTCCACTCTGTTTCTAATCAAATTTAATTAATCAAGTCTTCTAACTCTATGCCCTCAACCGTGTTTCTAATCAAATTAAACCACAAGAAAATACCTGTGATTTAAGATGTTAATAAAAACAAAGGAAAAGCAACATTGAGAGTAGAATGAACGTGACACACGACATTTTTATGAACCAAAAATTGAACAAACATGGACGAATCATGACTTAAAACACAGAGGGAGACAGAGAGACGTGACGAAGAAGAGATCATAAAAAGGTGCTTATCTTTTGTTAACGCTTGTGAGAAATTTGCCGATGACAAAGGAAGAACAAAGATTCAAATATAGCATTTCCCATTTTCTTAGACTGGGTTTTCCCTAATTTGAACTTCGATACACAAACAATAAGCAGATTTTAAGTTACTAATTACTGACCAATAATGCAAAACAAAACGTACAAAATGGAATAAAAATTCAACATACAATTTGCTTATATCTTTCAAAATTCTGAAGAGAATGAAATTTAGATATCCAAGAAAAATCAGAATGGATACACGAAAAGCTCGCTATCTAACTGCAACTGCAGCTACATCAAGCATTTAGTTTATTGTCTGTCAAATAGGAAAAAAATGAGGTCTTCTGCCCAAATTCAACTGAACATTACACCACAATCATTGACTTTAATAGTTAATACCTGTGTTCCAACTTCTCCTTTTCCTGGTATTGCTTCACATATCTGTAAGAATTGCAAAGATGCAAGAATTTAGTCAAACTGACTACTATTACATATGCATCAAAATGAAAGCAGGGAGAAAACAATACACAGAAATTATGTGATAGTTCATCATGTATCCTCTAGTTCTTTCATTGCAATTAATTATTATCTATAAAACATTTCTTAATAAACTGGGTTTTTCTTTATTTTTTTCCTGGAACGGACTTAATTTTTAGCACAAAACTATTACAGGACACCAAGAGAATGTAAGTACTTTGCATTACCTCATACATTAGAAACAAAATTCACAACACAAGAAAATTAGGAATTAATGGTGGCGAAGAGTGAGCCACACATTCTAGTAGCACCTTGATGATGATTTACAATAATGAATAGATTGATTGGTGTGAAATCTTTCATAAAAAGAAAACTTGAGGAGTACAAAAAAAGATTAGGTTTTGAATTTAAAACATGCTTAGAACTTTGAAATTTTTTTTCTTCAGCGAGAAAATACCATTTTAGTTGACCACTTATACATATACTGGAAAATATGTACTTTCAAAACTTTTTGTTTGTCAAAAGGAAAACTCAGAAGTAAAAAGTGTTCTTCATTCATGAATGAAACAATAATCTTTTCATGTTCATTTCTTTACAGTGTTTACCATCAACTGAGAATCGTTAGTGAAAAGCACAACTAGGGGCCAAATCAAGATAAAGCGCCAGACAGCAATTAATATATCAAAAAACAAAGAACAAATTTTACGATTTCAAAATCAGGCTACATAGCCTACACCTTTTCAGCTTGCTCAAGAATGTGCCAACTAACAATGTAATTTGATCATAAAATCAGACTACACCTCATCTCTTCAGTTATTACTAGAAAGAAAGACCCATTATTGATATTCTTACAATCAGAGCATATCACGTACACCTTTTATACCTTTTTCCAAAACGAATCTTCCTATTATTCAATAATCTAAGAGATACATAACTGACAAGATATACAGTAACAGGAAAATAGACGCAATGCATAGGTACTATAACACGAAATTAAACCATCTAAAAGCTACAAAATCAGCATGATATACTAACAGGACAATGCAACAACGCATGAAATGATAAAGATAGAATGGCATATTTATAAAAAATACAACAGGAAACGACCACTCCTAAAAATTATTTATATGTTAGAAAACTGTGGGAAAACACGTAAATGATAAAAATAGAAGGGTATATTTATAAAAATGTTTTCATATAATTTATTCTTTTATAAAATAGAAAAATAACGGAATAATCAAAAAGAAACAAAATTGCAAATTACAAGTATGAAAAAGTTGCAAATTACTAATTAAAGGTATCTTTTAAAAAAGAGGTTTTAGTTTGTAAGGGTGGTAGTAAAAATTTTTAAGAATATTTTATATAAAAGGTTTCCCAAATCATGAGAAACGAGTTTCCAACTTTTATATTTATGGAAATGGCCTGGAAACATTCTTCCCGGTTTCCAGAAGTGTCGGTTTCTGGACACAAAAACATGGAAACGCTGGTGTCTTGGAGTTTCCGTGCTAATATAAAATTCGCACAAATTCTTTTTTTTAGCTATTCACAAAGCCTTTTAAATTCCCTGAAAGCAAAGTACAGGAAACTTTAGACTCATTTAGGGCATCTCCAACCCCACTTCAAAAGTGGGGTTTAGAGTTGGAAATGAAGTGGGGTTGTTGGGCATCTCCAACCCCACTTCAAAAGTGGGGTTTGGAGTTGAAAATGAAGTGGGGTTGTTCCAACCCCACTTCATTTCTGGCTTCAAATTCTGAAGTGAGAACAGTGTGACTTCAAATTTGAATTCAAAATCTTTATTTTTTTATTTTTTTATTGTTTTTAATTTTTTTAAAATTCTTTTACTTTGAATATATATTTAGAATGTTAATGTTATTCTATTTATAAAAAAACTTTTTTATTTTAATTTTAAAAAAATTATTATTACTTTTATAGTTGTGGTTTTAAAGTTTGAAGTGAAAAATGAAGTGCAGGGTTAGAGAAAAAACACCATAGCAACTTCAAATAACAGAAGAAAATAAAATTTGAAGTGAAAATTGAAGGTGTAGGGTTGGAGATGCCCTTAGAAACTGCAAATCAAGGGAGTTATCTGAAAAATCCACTAATCATTGCTACAACATTTCAAATAAAAAAAGATAGAAAACAGGGAAAATTTGATATACCAACTATAGGAGTGTCATACACAATAGAACAGACAACAACATTAATTCAACATACAAACACTCATTACATTTATGATTGTATTGTAGTGTCGATATTTGTGAACAGCTAAATGATAGATAAGATAGAATTATCAGGCTATTCCAATATTACAGGATCAGTTCTATTTCCAAATCTATAATACAATTTCAATAAAACAAACAAACGAACATAAAGTTTTTAAGCGCAGAAGACCTGATCTAAGAACTGGCAATGTAACCAAAGTTCAACTACCAACAATATAAAACCTAAATTTATCAATTGATAAATGAGGCATAATCCGATGCATCAACAATTTTAGGGGAAAGTTTGTTCAATACTCCGTAAAATCAAATCAAACGAAGAAAAAGTAATTCGAATTTCAAAAGGAAATAGAGCAAGGAAGAAAACGAAGTACGTGTATGTGCCGACTAGAGGGGCGAGAAGAAGAGTGGCGCTGATCCAGTTCTCGGAGACCTTATGATGGATCTTGTTAGGTAAATCCTTCCATAGACCAGTCATAACCTTCTGTTGAAACGGTGAGAGAGCGTAAACCACCGCCTTCATCCTCACCGGCTGCTTCCCCATCTCTCACTTCTGCAATCGATTCAGGATTCTTGCAGCCTGCGCTTCTTTCAGTTACAATTTCTCAAGAATTGAGTTTGCCTCTAAGTCTAGGCTCTAACACCTTCATATTTAGAACTCCTCGTGGGCCGGTTTGGGACGGACGGGGTTGGATTTAGCGGATTTTTATCTCCAAATCTTCATCCCAAACTTGTCCCATTACAACATTTTTAGACTCCAAATGGGCTATGCTTAGGTTGGGTTGGGTCAGATTTGGGTTGCTCAATGAAATGTGCATATATATAATGAAATGTGCATATATATATATTTGAGCTTTTTTAACAAAGGCAGGAAATGACAATGACTTGCATAATTTAGGGTCATGTAACCTAATTTAAAAGCTTATAAAACAAGATCCATTTTGTAGTAATATGTGATGATCTGTAAAAAGCAAAGATCCTAAATTCATTCATGGTTTAAAAAATCTACTAACTGCTTTCCTCTCCTCAATGATTTGTCTAAATCAACTTCCGATCAACGATTTCATTGTCATTCTATTATTTAGGCGAGAAGAAACAAAAATTCAAGCCAAAACAAGTAATTTTGATTCTAAACCTAATTAGAGTTTTCATTCTAAATCGATTAAGCTTAATTCGGATTTAGATTTCGATTACACCTAACATTTCCATAAAACTGTCTTCTGAATTAATTTCGTTACCTAATCTGATGTTTCGGTTCATCAGGTTCTGCAAATTTCTATAGAGAAACGAGCCTCTCATGAAATGCTTTTTGAAACGAGGCAAACCAACTTCACAATGTCAAGTTGATGACACTTCAGCCAAAGCAAGCACATCTATGTTAGTGAGAAATCCAATTCATGAATTGCTTGAGGCTGTTATACTGTAGCAATGAACATATCTCTTTCATCAATTAAAGATATGAGCATTGGTGATATTCGCAAGTAGGTTCTATACTTCCTAGGTTATTAGCACTTGATTTATCATCTCAACTTTACTGCATATTCAATTTTAATGTTTATGTGCATTGCAGGTTACACTTATCTTCATGGAATCATCTAGGTTGTACCCTCCATTCAAAGGGCAAAGAAATATCTTCAAAGAGATCTGATGTTAAAAGTTGCAAAAGAAGGAAGCAGTTACTATAGTTTGATAAGAGTTACAAACCTTCATTTTATGGCATTTATCCTAAGCAAAGGTGAACTCCTTTTCCTTGATATCTCCATCAAATAAGAAATATCTTTCCGAGTTTATATGTTATTATAAATAACATGCCGTTAGGAATTTAGGATATGTCCAAATTTTTTATGTCATGGGAGATTGCTATTGTGGTGTTGGGCAACTACTAGCCTAATATTGTATCTATTATAAAGATTAAATTGTGGTATTCATGATCCTATTTACTATTTTAGTAATGAAACATAAGTTGAGAAAACTAAGTGTTGGTCCTAAATGGCTTAATATAACAGCTGAGGGGGGTGAATGCAGTTCTTGGTTTCTTTTTATGATTTATAAAATTCTTTAATCAAGTTAAGTTTTTAGATGCGTGCTGAGTTTATCATGCTGAACTAGGTTTAATCAAGTTAAGTTTTTAGATGCGTGCTGAGTTTATCATGCTGAACTAGGTCTAAAAACTATAGACTGCTTAGCTTTGCTTGCACAATTTATCTTCAATCTGTTGCTGAGTACTATGCTCAGCTAGGATTGGTTTTCAAGAAAAATAAATATAATAGAAAGAATGATGAATGAGATAAAACGGGATAGGTAGATGAATAAGGTTAGAACTTTTACACCTGAGATTTATCCTACTTCAGCCCCTAGCCTACCTCTAGTCCCCAGATTCCTTTATGAGCTTTAATCCACTAGTTATTCGTTCCTTCCTGTAGGCGGAGAAGTATTTACAGAGGGTAGAAAAGATTACAAAAAGTACATTCCTTTCTAACTACCTCTCAAACTAAATTTAGGTACCCTTCCTAAACTAACACTCAGATTTATCCAAGAAAATGCGAATAGGGGAATTCAACTTATAGAATTATTGAATCCTTTACAATGTTAAATCTTAAGTGCTATTCTCCATTACAAACAGATTTAGGCAATATGTGTTTATTGATTGCTTGATTTAGAATTTCTAAAAGTTAGGAGTATTTGATCAAAGATTTAGATTTTAGAGAAATTCGAGGTGATTCACCAAGTTTAAACGTTTGCTCCAGTCCTTTATTTATAGTTGAAGGTCTTTGAATTAACCATTGCAAACTTCTCATCCTGATAGTTCTTCAATATCTCTTCTCTTCAAATCTTTCAATTTTCCCGTTAGAGATAAATTCCATGACATTTAGAGACAGAGATTTCAAACGTTGAAGCGCTAGATTAATCCATTAATTTAATGTATCAAAAACTAGTTTCCTTCAAGAAATGTGGTTTGGTAGAGAGGCCCGTGAATTGCAACGTGGAATTATGTGAATGGTTGACTTTGTTGACGTTGCAGAGTTGTGGGGAGACACTAAGAAGCGACTTATATCAGAGTATTCCTTTTTACTTGAACTTTAGTGAGGAATCTCTAACATTCCATACTAACACCTTTTATTTGTGAGGACCACTAGAACATCTTTAATTTTAGCGCCTTTTCTCCTGAAAAGCATCAAAGGGATATTTTGTTTCTCAAAGAAACCGTTAGTAGCATATGTGTCATTTAATTCTCTAAGTGTCAAAGTAACTCAGCTTTTATCATAAAAAGCTAACTCAGCACTACTAAGTAAATACCTTATAAATTATGTAATACTAAGCTTAACTCAGCTTTTCTTACTCTAAACCGTAACTTAATTAATTACTCAGTAAACTGAGTTGCTTTCCCTTAAACAAACTCAAGTAAACTTCATTAATTAAGGGTATACTTAGTACTCAGTTAATTTCAGTATCCTAGTTTGTTTGTTATTTCCAAAATGTTTTAAGTATTGTGAAGTACTATTAACTTGGGTTCAACAATCTCCCTTATTTTGGATAGATAACAAACTAGGTAGTAGAAAAGATTAATTGAATAGATAGTTTAAAGATATCAAAATACCTGGAAAGTGACATAAGACTCCCCCTTGCTAAGTGAATTCCTTAGATAGTGTGGACTCCCCCATATGGAGTGGATTTCCTTAAGTCAGCATAACTCTCCCATACTTAGAGGAATTTCTTCATTTTGGAACTTTGTTTACTTTAGCTTTTTTTATTTAAGGTTGGTCTCTTTGAGTGTAACCCTTCATCAAATTATCAATAGACAACAACATACGTACTTAGCAAAATAAATAAAAAGTTAAGAAGTTCTTAACTTGGATAAGCAAACTTGCAATTTTTCATTAATGATAAAAATACTTAGTCAGCGTACAAAATGTGTCCTGAGCTAAGATTACAAAAACTGCCCTATTACAAGATTTGCCTATACTATATACATTGGCTTATTTGCGATGTTGTGAAGAAGAGGTTTGTCCAGAAGTCTTATTTTGATCAGCAATTTGTTGTTGTTGTTGTTGATGATGATGAGGAGGATACCGAGGGTACTTAGGAAGAGTTCCCTTGTTTAAGTTTGGAGTCCTGAGGGCATCTTCAACTACATTCTCCCCCTTTGATATATGTCCATATACAATTTGTTCAAGGAAGACATTAAAGGAGTCTAAAGTAGACTGAAAATCCTCCTGCCTTCTAATGATCAAAGGAGAAATCTCTTGTTCCAGCATCTCTTTACCCTTGTTGGTTAGAAAATCTTGATCATTCAGTTCTATGAGAAGTAGATGATGGCACCTGGAAAGATGAGCTATTTGATCAAATCCCTTGCATGCAAACTGTTGAAAGCACTGCAACAAAGCTCTGAAATTTAAGGTAGAGAGAGCAATCTTCAGCTTCACTTCCGTATCTAGGATCCTTGGGTAGATAAATTTTTAGACATGATACATGCCCTAGAGGCAATTAGGGTGATATATCTATAATGTACAAACAGTTTTGAATTAATAATAATAATAATAATTAAGGCATCTTTGTTGCTTATTCAATGCTTTCTGTTTATTTATGTATCTTGCTGGTATTATATATGTATAATATTAAATATGTATATGCACGTTGATGAGACAAAGTCCATAACTACTTCATAGCATAAAAGTGAGAGGATATAGTGGGAGCTATGCAGTGTGAGAACTGCACATACATGTTAATATGAATAGTCTAAATATCCCTAGTGATAATTTCATTGAGATTGTACATCAATGGAATGGATAGACTAGCATGTGTAGGCTTACTCCTTGATACAGTTATATAATGGGAGATGTATCTTAGGGCTCCTTGTTGAAGCGACCCACTCATAAACCTCTAATCAGAGTATAAGATTGATTGAACGGGTTTCTAGTCAATCTTGGTACATAATGGCCGAGTGGTGTTTATTGTGAACAAGTTTAATTCTAGGTTAGCTATGGCTATTACATGAGCTAACACTTAATCTGAGCTCAATTAACTAGATGGTACTTAACTTGATGGAATGAGTGTATTGTATTGATTAATACTGGAGAACCGAATCAAGTCACAAGCACGTAACTTTTCAAGTATCACGGGATCATACGCCTTTCCTAGAAAGCCCATTTGATTGTCTAGAGCTATTGGGTTCCATATGGGTCTAGAACAATGAGCCTAAAGGTTCACGGATGGAAAGCCAAGTTTAGGTTAACCTCTAGTGGCTCAATACTTTGGGATCCTATGAGGTCACACACTTTGGGTTTTTATCGAACTAAGTAAAGAACCTATAGACTAGGTCTATGCCAAGAATATCTAGTTATCGAATTCGTTAGAAGAATTATTAATTGGTTGAATCGAATTAATAATTAAAGAAAATAA
>CATIWQ010347209.1:0-17069 GCA_949673415.1 Euphorbia schlechtendalii | reverse complement strand
AATCTTCCTATCCAAAAATCTCAAAACTATTTTTATTTTCTTTTACTTTGTCTTTCCTTGTTGATCCTTAGACCTAGTTCCTTCCCTGTGGGTTCGATATCTTTTAAAACTACATCGCAATTGTATACTTGTAGTTATCATCATTTTTCTATGTGATAACGGGTATTAACAACACCTACATTTTTTGTGAACAAGTTTTTAGCACAATTATTTGAGGATAAGCCTTACGAAATGTGTGTAGCCAAGTCTCACAAACAAGTTCTTGGAACCATTAGTTATTAAACTTATCAGTGGAAAAGTGGCTAACAAGATGGAAGCGACACTGACTACTTCGGTGATTCAGATGTTCTCAGCAATAGGGGAGGGGATACCCTTGAGGAAAAGCCCTGCCATCACATTCGACTGGTCAGACCTGCCAGCGGAATGGCAAAACCATAACAAGGCCCTCTTTATCAAGGTCAACATTTTTGACAGATCCATCCCCTGCGTCATGGTGGATGATAGGTCGGCTCTGAACTTATATCTGCTGAAGGTGCTACCTTACCTAGATTTGAGTGATGCTATGCTGGAAAGGTTGGATACTATTATCCGGGCCTATGATGACTCCAAGCGTGGGGTGGTAGGAACGTTCAGTACGATTGTGACGGTAAATGAGGTGAAGTCTGAGGTGAAATTCACTATGTTGTACATACTTGTAAAATACTCCTTACTACTAGGAAGACCTTGGATCCATGCCCTTGGTGTTGTCCCCTCCACACTCCACCAGAATATTAAACTGGTTCATCAAGGGAAGCTAGTTACTATAGAGGCGGATGAAGAATTCGCAATGGCAGTAGCAACTTTCATAGAATAAGGCCCAAGGGTGGCCATGATTGACCAACAAGAGGAGAAGAAGGGGAAGAAGATTCCCATAGGATATCACTATTTCTCGGTAGGCTTGAAAAAAATCCTAAAGAAATAGGGATTCATTCATGGGAAAGGACTCGGAAAATATCACCAGGGGATGGTGGAAGCCATTGATCCTCTCTTACTAACCCCTAGAGCCGGATTGGGATTCACTCCGAGGCATAAAATTTACAAACACAAAAGACCATCCTTCTGCAATATGATCAGTGTGTGCACCATTGAAGGGGAAAAGCAATACTTGGGGGATAGTGAACCGGTGCTAGTAGGAGAAGAGTCTGTTCCGGGGTTTGAAATCTTCGAAGATGTGTTTGACTTCTCAAAAGAATGTATGATAGCTCCCACTATTGAGTCTGTGGATGGCTTAAGAAAGGCTGGTAGCTCTAAAGAGGTATAGGTTAAAGCTCCAAAGGTGGTAGTTGCAACTACCAAATATAAGGGGAAGTCCAAGATGTTCATTGAAGATGAACCTGAATCTGAACCCATGGAAGATGAAGTCCAGGATGCTATCGAGGACATCACTAAAGCCTTTGCAGTCCTGATGAAGAAGAAGGATGGGAGCACCAAGGAGCAGCTTGCAGCAACCGCGGAGGTCATCACCAAAGCTGCTACCATGGAGAAGAAGGTAGGACTTGCTGAGCCCACCCTTGAAGAGCCAGCCGCTGTGATAAATGAAAACCCTCCGCCTGTGGAGGAGAAGGATGCTGATAATGTAATCTTTTAATATTGTAAACATTTTTTACATTAACAATTGTAGCCTATGAGGCGTTTCAATTAATGAATCAAAAGTTTGCTTACTTGTATGTTGTTTCACCAGTGGTAACATGCATTTTCATGATCATTCACATAACATTTTTAGCATAACTGATACCTCATTGCATGAAATCAATTTAAGTACGGATGATGATATAAAATTGTGATGATTTCAAGTGATCTAACTCCTGAGGAAGAAAGTGAGATAATAAATGTACTTAGAAAACACGTGGTAGCCTTTGCATGGTCCTGTGATAACATACCCGGTGTTGATAGGGAAATCACCAAACATAGAATTCAGATCGATCCACAAGTCAAACCTATCAAGAAGAAGCTGCGGAGGCTATAACCTGAATGGGCTGAGAAGGAGTAAGAGGAAGTAGCCAAGCAAATATAGACCAAGCTTTTGGAGGTGGTAGAGTACCCTACATGGCTCGCCCAACATTGTACTAGTTGCAAAGAAGGATGGAAAGGTCCAAGTTTGAGTGGATTTTTGAGATCTGAATAAAGCCTCCCCGAAAGATGACTTCCCCCTTCCTCATATCAACATTTTGGTCAACAGCGCTACCGGACCGCTATGTACTCATTCATGGATGGTTTCTCAGGGTATAATCATATCCTCATGGCTATCGAAGATAAGATTAAAACCGACTTTGTCACCAAATGGGGGGTTTTCTACTATAGGGTCATGCCTTTCGGGTTGAAAAATGCCAGGGCCACCTATCAAAGAGCCGCAATAGCCTAACTACATGACCTAATCCATGAGGAAGTAGAAGTGTATATGGATGATACACTAGTCAAGTTCAACACTCGAGAAGAACATCCGATAGTCCTCGATAGATTTCTTACCCCGAATCGAGAAGTATAACCTACGCTTGAATCCAAAGAAATGCGTATTTGGGGTCACCACAGGAAAGCTACTATGGCATATAGTGAGTCAAAGGGTCATATAAATGGACCCTGACAAGAGCCGAGCCATCAGGGAAATGCCTGTGCCGAAGATAGAGAAGGAAGTACAGTCATTCTTGAGATCCCTGTAGTATGTCAGCAGATTCATCGCTCGCTTAGCTACCGTATGAGAGTTGATAAGTGTATAATTACACTTATTATCATATTAATTTTATAAACTAAACACTATAGTTTAAGTCATTTTTATACTTCATATAAAAGATTTCACGTGGTATGTAGTTGTTTTTTTTTTATGGAAATGCAGATACTAGGTAAATCTTGGGAGTAAAATGATCTAAAGTGAAATTCTATGAAAAAAGAGTGAAAAAGGTGCAAAAAGATGCGTGGAACTTAAAGATTTGGCTTAGGATTGAAGCTGTCAAAGATTGGTGAAGTTACAAGGAGAATTCTAAAGAAAATGCAATTTACGATCGTAACAACCATTCACGGTCGTGACTTGTTCTTCTTCAAAATAGAAATCTGCCAATCAAAGATTCACGGTCATGACTTGTGTATCACGGTCGTGACATGGACTGTTTTCTGGTTTAATCTTCTTAACTACCAACCGCCAGATAAGGATAATCAACCGCCATCAACTACCAATGAATAGACACCTATCAGAAATCAACCAACCATGAAAAGGTGCCTATCCATTGTGGATTAGATTGAAGCTTCTCAACCAATCACAATGAAGTGATGCAATCATTCACCAATGGACACAACTCTTAGTATGGATAGATGCAACTCTTCGAACTCTATAAATAGAGCTTCAAGAGCTCACAATTTTGTGCAGCAACAAGTGATGCATTAGAGTGCATGAGTGAAATATAGTGTGTGTATAGATAGAGAATTCGCTATGTTCATAAGTGTTAGTGAGAAAATATTTAAGTGATTTGAATCCTTGTTTCGATCACTAGATTTCTCTATATTCTCGAGCGATTGTTGTATAAGTGTACTTGCAAATCACTTATCAATAAAAGTTTTCGTTCTTCAATATTCGTTTGTTCGATATTCACAAAGAATAGCATCCTAGTAAAGGTTCTATACGGGCCGAGACAGAATTCAAAGTAAATGTAGGAATTGCAGGAATTGATGACTCCCATTAACGAGTGAATACGGTTTGATCAACTTTAGCTTTCACTTGCATACCATACAACTTTACTTTTCTTTCTACATATACTTTCTATTTCAAAGTTTATGATATGTCTATGTGTCATAATGCGTATTTCGTGTTAAGTCTTTTATATTAATTAAGTTGTATGCGTTGGAGTTAATTTTAAGAGTAGTTTCGGGGTTAACAATATCGTGTATAATCATTGGATCTATGATATAACGCTGTTTAGTGAGCCAACATATTTGGAATGGTAACTTGCTAAATGTGGCTATGTGAGAGCAACCCGTACTAAGCATAGTATTGACATTGTCCAGGTTTATATAATTGTCTTAATTCTTTTGCACCAGATTTAGAAAAGTTATTTCATGTGTTGCTCTACGGTGAATAATTTAACATCTGGGTATTTTAAACTGAGTCTGTTAGATTAGTTTAGTGAATCATAATATCTTTGTTGAACTTGCATATTTTCTCTGCTATCCTTATTTCGTAGGGAAAATCTATATATTTATATTCTCTAATCTTTCATATCTATATTTACTCATTCTTCATTCTAACCCTCTTATCCAAAATATTAAATCTATTTTATTTTCTTTATTTTGTCTTCCTTGTTGATCTTTAGAGCTAGTCCTTCCCTGTGGGTTTGATATCTTTTTAAACTACATTGTAACCGTATACTTACAGTTATCATCCTTTTTCTATCTTGATAAGTTGTATTGATAATACCTATACTTTACGTGAACAAGTTTTTGGCACCATTAATATATAGCCAAACTCTTTGCAAAAAAGTTATTAAACTTATCATTAGAAAAGTGGTGAACACGAGCCAATCTTTAAGTTGCTACGGAAATAGCAGCTGGTGGTGTGGAACAATTAATGTTAGATCTAATTTGAAAAAATCAAGCAATACCTAATCAAGCCTCTCGTTCTAAAGCCCCCCATTCTAGGACATCCTCTTATTCTCTACCTGGCCATTGAAGAGTCCTCTGTCGGGGCAATGCTAGTACAAGAGGATGATGATAAGAAGGAGCACGCCATATACTACTTAAGCAAGAAGTTACTAGAGTATGAAACCTGCTACTCGGTCATGGAGAAGATTTGCACGACTATGGTATGGCTGACTAAGAAGCTGCATGACTACTTCTAATCTTATCGAGTTTAGGCGGTGGCTAAGGTCGACGCCATGAGATACTTATGCCAGTCCCCCTCATTGGCAGGCAAGCTTTCCCGATGGTTGTTACTCCTCTCCTAGTTTAACATTGAGTATAGCACGAAGAAGGTAATCAAAGATCAAGCAGTTGTTGAATTCTTAGCCAATCAGGCAATGGACTCCGATTATGTGGAAAACTTAGAGTTCCCAGATTAACAATTATCCTTATTAGAAGAAGTTAAGAGAGAATGGACCATGTACTTCGATGGTGCTATGCATCGCAAAGGGGTAAACCTGGGAGTTGTTTTGATCACACTGCAGAATGAAGTCATCTCGTTGTCAAAGCACTTAGAGTTCCTAGTCACAAATAATGGGGCAGAATACGAAGCATGTCTATTCAGTTTAGAAGCATTAAAGGATGTGAGAGCCAAGGAAGTCTCAGTCATCGGAGATTCAGCTCTAGTAATTCGGCAAGTAATCGGTGATTGGGAGATCAAGGAGGAGTCACTTCACCCCTATCTGGAAGTAGTCTAAGTGGCCTCTACTAAGTTCGATAAATGTGTATTTCACCACATTCTGGGAGAGGATAATCAAATGGCAGATTCCATAGCCACTCTAGCCTCTATGTGGGAAGGGCCCCATACCCAACCCATCAAACCATTGGTGCTTCAATTAGCCTCAGAGCCTTACTATTTTTATACAGTAACAGTCGACGTAGATTCAGATTCCGGCTACTACTACTTAGACATTGTCCGCTTCTTGAGGCATGGGATTTATCCTGAAGGGGATACAGACTCAAAGCGCACTTCTCTTCGTTGCTTGGCCATCCAATTTCGACTTCTTGACAATGATTTATTCCGAAATACTCTGGAGGGTTTGCTGCTTCATTGTTTACCTAAGAAAGAAGCTATGCTCGTCATAAGGCGTATGCACACAGGGGATTATGACCCACATATGAATGGTTTATCCTTGGCTAAGAAGATTCAACGTCAAGGTTATTATTGGACCACTATAGTCATCGACTATGTCGTTGAAGTTAAGAAGTGCCACAACTGCCAAATCTATGGGGACCTTAGCCATCTACCTCCCTCAGATCTCCACAACTTATCTACTCCTTGGCCATTCTCATCATGGAGGATCGATATCATTGGAGAGATCTGCCCCTCCTCTAGCAACGGCCACAGATTCATCGTAGTGGCAGTTGATTACTTCTTCAAATGGGTGGAAGCTGAATCCTACTCCAATATCACCACCAAGAAAATGGCCAAGTCCGTAGAGAAGCACATCTTCACTCAGTATGGGATCCCCCATCACATCATCTTAGATAATGGAGTCCAATTCCAAGGGGCTACAGTAAAACTCCTCGAGAAATACGGTATCGAGCATCATCGCTCTTCTCCATATAGACCGTAAGCTAATGGGGTAGTTGAGGTAGCCAACAACTCCATAAAATAAATTATGAGTAAGATGGTAACTACTTATCAAGATTGGGAGGATAAGCTACCTTTCGTAGTTTGGGGTTACAGAACGAGCGTTCAAACCCCCACAAATCAGACTCCGTTCTCACTAGTATACGGAATGGAAGCAATCTTGCTGGTGGAAATAGAAGTGGGATCTTTAAGAATAGCCTTGGAAGCCAAATTAGGAGAGTCAAAATGGGCCAGATTTATGTTCGAATAGCTTAATATGATTGATGAGTGCCACCTCAAAGCCTTGGACCACCTCCAAATGAATCAGCAATGAACTACCAAAGCGTACAACAACAAAGTCAAGCATCAAAAGCAACCCCCAAAAGCAGGAGACTTAGTATTTAAGCAATTGAAACCTTCCAACGTGGAGGTTTGAGGGAAATTCAAACCTAATTGGGAAGGTCCATTCATGGTCAAGAAAGTGCTGAGTAAAGGGGCAATCAAGATCATGGATATGGACGGCAACTAATTCATCAACCCCATCAATCAAGACAAGTTTAAACACTACCATTTTTAGGAAAAGAAATAATTCCAAAAAAGCAGTACAAAAACAAAAAATATATATATATGTATATAAGCCCGTCAGCTAACACTCTGTTAGTTGAGCAAAAATTAGGGCATTTTTCGTAAAAATACCATAGTCCACTGAGTTGAAAACCTAAAAAGGACAATTCAGGAAAAACTTAGGACAATGAGTGAAGAATAAATTCATTAGTTAGAAAACCTAAGAGGGCTAGCTAATGACTAGAGTCGGACCACTCGAAACATTTGTACTTCAATATATTTCATCAATAAAGATATCATTTCTTACTGAAAATGTTTAATGTGTATGCTCATGAAAATGATGAACGCCAATGGTTGAAACATCACAAGTAAACAACAAACTTTTTACGATACAATTAGTCTAATAGTTTGTATGTAGGAAAAAGACAAATAAATCCGATAGAATCATCCCACATGGGTATATTCTAAGAAAAAGTCAATTAGTTTTCTTCTTTTATTTAAAAAGCATCATTCGCGACAAATCATCAAGTTGGCTCTACCCACAACTATAAGGGCTCAACCCATCTTCCTCCCTCAATCACTCATGAGTCACCCACGCATACCGTTGAGGGTCTGTCAAGGACCTGATCGCTGCAAGCCATCCTTGATAGAACCTGTCCATCTCCATAGTTTCAGTCACTCCGTAATCTAGATGAACAAACTAGGTATGATGAACCCACAAATCGGGTAGTCTATTCGGCCAAGAATGATGCCACTCAAAAACCCAGGAAGTAGATGTACTACGTAGTATCCTTTGGCACTTACTGTACTGCTTGCATATGCGGCTGGGCGAGTAGAATGTGAATTGATACAGGCCCATCAGTAAAATCCCATCTTTGTGCATCAAGATTATGATATGAGTGATCACCCACCAAGGGCAAAGCCAACAAATCTTGTCATCAGAGAGTCGGCCAAAAATCTGAGTCCAGTCATGCTCAGTCATCCAGGAATGCCCATCAGTCGTTAACCCCCGTTTGTTATAAGTTACAAGCGAGTAATAAGAAGGGTACCCATGTAGTAATGGGATGAATTTTCCCATGTAGTTAATGATATTGAAGCTACAATGATCAGTTGAAAGCGCAGTTTTGACAAAAAGTTAGTTTTCGGGTCAATTTTCAAGCCGAGAAGTCTACCGGGGTGTTCTAAGCAACAAAGTCGTGAAAATCATGCAAACAAAGTCAATATATGTCGATAAAATTGTAGCAAAGACATCCAGTCAAATATCCAGTAAAAATTATGCAAAGGAGCGTTAACAGCGCCAAACAAAAAAAACATACAGTATTTTGTCCCTACGGTTTAAGAAATGACAATAGAAACGAAAGAAGCAAAAAAGTCTAAATGGTGGAAGAGTCCCCCTCATCCTCATCCTCCATAATGCTGGCAATGCAACTATCCTCCTCCACATCTAGGCACCTCGATCTTGCTCGGCGCATACCAGAGCTGGACACCATCCCCCAATCATCCTGGACCGGCTCCCACCTGACATCGCTAGATGTGCGAAACTATGATACTGGGACAGCTACTTCTCTAAGACCTCAATCCTTAGAACCTGAGTCCTCACAACTTCTTGGGACCTCAAGAGTTCCTGGTTCTCAATATCGATCAAAGCCTGTAGTAGAAAGCATGCATCATAACATAAGCATTCACAAAAATGTCAACATATGATGAAAATAACAAGCATTTACAATCATCTCACAAACCCAACATACATACATAAATAGTGCATATTTTACAATTCTTGAATAGGATTACCTCAGCCACACCGTTCTGCGTAATGATCATATCACGAGCTGACAGGTAGTCACGGATATATGACTTAGCATCAGCCTAGGGAACCTGCCATTTGAGAAGCTAAAGTCAGGATGTGAATCAATGGGTTGGAAAATTAAGCTTCAAAAGAGGAAACTCACGTGGGTGGTATCGTCAGGAGAAAAGGCCACGGTATACGAGTTTCGGGGTAGAGTGTAATCCCGTCGCTCCCCCACTCTCGCCATTAATGAGAAGTTGGTCTCCAAAGTGGTGAGGATGTGGCCCTCTACGAACCCGGGAGTGTGATACATCTGATCCTTTGAAGCAGACAGGTGTGTAGGGGCCCATTTCCCTAAACCAGCCGGTTTAACAAAAGTAATAAATACACAACAAAGAAAATCCAAAGGGAATTAAGTGGAGAAGGATTCATACTCTAGAAGTGCTTGGACCGTCACCACTGTGGTCCCAACCGTCAGCTCCACCGTCGAGGCCCCTGCCACTGATGTCATCATCACCTTCATGACCTGGACCACCGTCGGGACCATCATCGCCGCCACCTCCGCCTAGTGCAGCCTCCTCCTCCTTGTCATCTAAGGAATCCCCACCTGCCATCTCCACCGCCTTCTGGCTATACCAATCCTCGGAATTGTTAGACCAGTGGCAAGGGTAAGGGGGAAGAAGCCGTCTGATATGCACTAGGTTGGAACCACCACGCCATCCCCATCGAATAAGGTGGCTCGAGCATCTACGGAAGTGATTGTCAAGTTCAGCCAGAAAAAGCTGGTGTGAGGATGAGGAGGAACAAGCAGTTTAGCCACCGTGGATGATCGCCAGTCCTGGACTCATTCCCTAAATTACCAACTTGAGGGAAAGAGGGGACTCAATCACTAGACAACGGTCGTCTATGTCGATCCGCATGGTCACCACCATATCCCGATTCAGCACGGTGTCCAAGGATTGGACTCAATCTGCAATAAAAAGAAAACTTGTTAATCATAATAGCACTATCAAAATAAAGACAAAGACGCTTGAAGAAGTAACTCAATACCTGCTCGGTGGTCAGATGGCGGAGACACTCTGAGTGTCCGGTCCTCCATTTGTGGAGACCACCAATCGGTCGGCACTAAATGGCTAAAAGAGGATCATCCAGGATTGGCTCGATCTTAAAGACCGGGTGGGGGAGGATACAATACTCGAAGGCCCAAACCTGCAATAAGGTAAAAGTTAAATAAATTGGTAGAAATCACAAAAAGTAACGTCCAAAAGTCTAAAAATCAATTACCTGGAGCAAGATATGACTTAGCTTGAGGGCTTTATCATGAGCCCTCAACGCATAATCCAGGCTATAATATAGCTGGCCTAGAATGGCCCGAGGCCAATTCTGCGCAGGAATCGTAGCTATGTTCTCAACAACGAAAATCAACCCATAGTTGATCTTGCTCGATGCAACCGGGAAGAACAGCACAATGAGCAGGCAAATGACAAAGGAGCGTATGCACTGAGCCCACCACTCCACAGGCACCACACCCATCGAACTCTATTAAAGGCTCAGCTCTTTATACGAGAGCCTGCCAACTCGCGGAGCCAAACTAAACAGCTCATGTACTCGGTTGATAACCCGGTAAGTAGTGAAGAAGTGGTCCGTGAAGACGTCAAAATGGATGGCCCCTTTATGCTAGGATAGCCTAGTCATTGCCATGACATCAAAGGGTGTGATGGTTAACTCCCCCATAGGCAGATGGAATGTGTAGGTAGTCTCAGACCATCGCTTGAACTAAGGCAATGAGAGTGGGATGCGATAAATGTGGCATGTGCTCTAGTAAAATCTAGGATAGTGGGCAGAAACCAGTGGTAAAATTAGCTTCTTTGAGCTTCGAGTCTCCAATGGTGCGGTTCCACCACCGCCCCATGGCACCTATACCTAAAAAGTTGGTATAGATCTATGGCTGCAAAAGATAGAAACAAAATGTAAAAAATAAATCACAAAGCCAATGCAAGACTCTGTATCCTTTTTATCACAAACAAAGAGCTTCAACTCATTTTTTAAGCAATATAGGTTATCGGAAATTGAAAACTAGGCTGAAATCATGCTCAAAAGTGGTTTTCTTAGGCTTTGCCTTTGAAATATCTTTAAAGATATTACCCAATATCATTAACGATATTGCAGTTGCAAAGACAGAAACAGCCTCTACTGTGATTTTAATCCCTAAAAATCCAAATTTTGACATTTAAATCCCCCACATCTGGTTCCAAATCACCCTAAACTATGTATAATCAATGTACAAAGCCTAATCATGCATCAATTTCATCTAAAACATACAATTTTCATGAAATTCCAAACCTAGGTTTCAAACTAAAATTGAGAATAAACTTGAAATTGGGGGAGTTTTGGCTTACTTGGACTACCAAGGCATGTTCCCTAGCCTCAGTTGGAGATTAGAATAAGGGAATAGATAAAAAACCTGATGAATTCTTCTTCTTTCTCTAAGAAAAATGCCTCCTCAATCGAGCACCATTTGAAGTTCTGGATGTCAGGATGGGGTTAAAGGGAAGAGGAAGAAAAGACCTTCGGGTTGTGGGATTTTATCTTGCACAACATCTTTCAGGATAATCGGAGAAGAAATTTGGTTTTTTAGAGAAAAAGGGGCTGATTTTCAGTAAAAGTGAGAATGGGGGAGAAGTTAGGTTTTATTTCAAAAACATGACCTCATAATATCATTAATGACATTGCAATGTCATTAACGATATCACTCAATGTCGTTAACAACATTACCCAATGTCATTAATGACATTGACTTTTGACCCAGCTCAATTCTTTTATTTTCAGCCCAAACTCATTTTTAACCCCTTAAAATCCATTTATAATGTATTTGAGCATATAAAGTCACCAAAACACGTGGACAACTTCGGGATCCTGACAAAAGATTCTGAAACTCGAGCACGTGACCCGAATTAATTATCACTCATTCATATTTTAATTCTTGATTGAAGGGGCAAAAATTTTTACTCTCAGCAATCTCAAACAAGGAATTACAACATGCATTCATAACTTGCATATTCACAATTTCCAAACTTTTTATAGTCAACGAACTTTCTATAGTTCAAAATTTTCTGACTTCTTACAATCAAATAAACTTCCTACAGTTCACCATTTTTCAAACTTCTTAAAGTCAAATGAACTTCCTACAGTTCACCTTTTTTTCAAACTTCTTACAGTCAAATGAACCTCTTACAGTTCACCATTTTGCAGACTTTTACAGTTAAATGAACTTCCTACAGTTTGCCATTTTTCAAACTTCTTACAGTCAAATGAACTTCCTACATATCACCATTTTTTCAGACTTCTTGCACTCCAAAGAACCTCCTACAGTTAGCCATTTTTCAGACTTCTTACATTCAAAGGAACTTCCTACAGTTCACCATTTTTTCAGATTTCTTACAGTCAAATGAACCTCCTATAGTTCACCATTTTGCAGACTTTTACAGTCAAATGAACTTCCTACAGTTCGCCATTGTTCAGACTTTTTACAGTAAAATGAACTTTGTACAATTCACCATTTTTTCAAACTTCTTACAGTCAAATGAACCTCGTACAGTTTGCCATTTTGTAGACTTCTTACATTCAAAGGAACTTCCTACAGTTCACCATTTTTCAGACTTCTTACAGTCAAATGAACTTCCTACATTTTGCCATTTTCCTTAATTTTTTACAGTCAATGAACTTTCTATAGTTCGAAATTTTCTGATTTCTTACAATCAAATGCACTTCCTACAGTTCACCATTTTGCAGACTTTTTACAATCAAACGAACTTCCTGCTGTTCACCATTTTTCATACTTCTTACAATCAAATGAACATCATAAAGTTCACCATTTTTCAACTTCTTAGAGTTAAATGAACTTCCTATAGTTCACCATTTTTCAAACTTTTCACAATCAATGAGCTTTCTACAGTTCACATCTTATCTCGGTCTTTTTACGATCAGCGAATTTTTTTCTATGATCCACTTCGTCAGTAGGCTTACCATAGCGCACACGAGATTCTCAAATCAGGAGAGCGGAGGCACATAATCAATGTTCTCTTACTAATGGTTCCAGCGGTATCAACCAGTCTAAAGTTAACCCTCCTGGGACAATCATTGCCAATCGGGCTATTCACAAGGGGCATTGAGAAACCAATCCCAGAAGGCCACCGCAAAAGATGAAAGCTTCCACCCATCATCCCCAAGGAGTGCCAACCGCGACCGGGCAGGTATTATCTCTAAACCCCGCTGCTCTTTCAATCATGGGACCATACTAATCTAATATCAGCAGTGATCCCACAAGGGGCACCCTGTGAGCACAGGATTTTTACTCCCGACTCGCGAGTTCGATGATGAAGCTATAATTTATCCCTTATTAGCTTTTCACATTTTGTAAGGTCTTGAAAGTGTCTGAAAATCATCTACCTTGTTTCTTTAGGCCTCTTTCCCCTTAAAAAAAAGCCCAAATAAAGAAAAAGCCTACCTGTATATGCCATATCATTTACGATATTGGCTATATCATTAACGACATTGCTGATTTCATTAATGACATCACCAATATCGTTAATGATATCAGTAGGCTTAAAATCATCTACCTTATTAGCTTTTCACATTTTGTAAGGTCTTGAAAGTGTCTCAAAATCATCTACCTTATTAGCTTTTCACATTTTGTAAGGTCTTGAAAGTGTCTGAAAATCATCTACCTTGTTTCTTTAGGCCTCTTTCTCCTTAAAAAAAGCCCAAATAAAGAAAAAGCCTACCTGTATATGCCATATCATTTACGATATTGGATATATCGTTAATGACATTGCTGATTTCATTAATGACATCACCAATATCGTTAATGATATCATCATTGCAAGCAGACCAAAAAAGCAATTTCTGCATTATTTAATCAAAAAGACCCATCTTTACCCAATAATTTAGGGTTATCCTCACTTTACACCTTCTCAAGATAATGTCATCCCACATGGGCATTAATGAAGGGAAGAAAATAATGCAAAAGACAAAAAAACAAGGAGCCTAATAATTAGGGGTGGGACTTTTTTAGATTGAAGGGAGCCCCATAAAGAGGGAGATAAGTTTTACTATTAGAGGGGGGGAGTTCATTTTGAGAACCAAAAAAACCAAAAACCAAGAGAGAACTCACAATAGAGAGAAGAAAGTTTTCAAAAGTTAAGATTTCAAGAGTGTTTTTTTAAGTTTAAAGTAAAAGGAAGAAGGACTCCTACCTCCCCCCTTCCTCTTTTTACAAGTCATATCCTTGAAGCTTTGCCTTCCCTCAAGAGTAGACCTCTACTCTTCATTTCCATCAAAAAATGCAAAACTGAACCAAAGAAACGAGGAGGACTTTTTGGGTACTTTCGTGGACCAAGTGAAGTGGATTCATGACTACTGGGTAAGCCTTTGAGTTCCAAGAGTCGTGTCTCACTTGTTTTTATCATATGTTTGTGGTTTATGTGTGAAAAGTGTGAAAATGTAAAAATTCATAAAAAATAGAAAAATGCATGGTTCTGCTTCTGTAATGCCGTTAACGTCATTGCGATGCTTTTATCGCCATTACAATGTTGTTAACGACATTGCCTTCCAAGTAGAACCCAGGTACAAAGTTTGTGAATTTTTCAGATCCCAATTTATGTTTAGGAGGGTCAGCGGTGACTATTCAGGCTAAAACTTGAACTTTCAAGCAACATAATTTGTATGTTTAACAAATTTTTGTAAACTCGGAATTATTTTGAAAGGAGTTCTGACGGTTGAGGTCAGTTCCCCTTTACCGGGTATGATTTTTACCGAATTTAAAGGTTCCCCTTTTGTAATAAACTTAATAATGTCATTATTTACATATTCATCATTATTTATATACTCAGACTTAGATTTAGTTGTCACTTATATTATTGCGAAGTGATTTAGGAAACCCCGACGAAGGGAATCAAAGTTCCAAGATAACCGACCCAACAAATATTCACATGTGGCATTTTCACTAATAAAATGACCAACTTAGTTGAAATTAAAAATGAATAGTTTTCATGAAATAAGAACTCCAAAAATCTTCACATTTTTTACCTTGACCGCTCGGGTCTCACAAAATCAAAACGAACATACTTGTAATTACATGTGATGTGAAGTATTTGTGCTAACCTTTGTGGATGCAAGTAATCTAGCATAGATGTATGTTAGGATTTAATTTCCTTCAAGTATCGCTTTCAATTTTGAAGTCAAATGTAATATTTGTTAGATATCAATGTATTCTAGGCGATTGAATCCCTTCTATTCTGATGTATTTAGGTGATTTGTAAACCCCCAAACCCAATGATGTAATTAATCTCCCCGTAGAATAGGGGCATTTAATTTCCTACTTGTTTATTTTCTATAATTTATTTACCATTTTATGCATATGTGGTAAACATAAAGTGAAAATATCTAGTTTAGTTCGAATATTATAAACGTGGTTTCTCTCGTGGTGTAATTTAACTCAAATGAGATGAAATAGATAACTCATCCCAGACCCGAATCTCTATTTTGTGGTACGGATTAGGCAAATGGATCTAAGCTGTACCAAATTTTCCTGGAAGAGTTGATCCGGGTGGCGACTCTGTAACACATGCTAGAGATCCTGATCTCGAGTTTTTTAAGCTTGGAACCCATTTGCTAAGCAAAGCACTTTATTTTCCTTTCAAAAACCCCCACGCCCCATCTCACAGGGCCGGCGCCTCAAGGTAACCGCGTGGATGGAACGTCGTCCACTCATAGAAGACATATTTTGTTCTTCGATAGAATATATGTAAACTCGAGAAAAATCAATCTCTTTGTAGATTTCTGCTTATTTATGAGAGTTTATTGTTGTAGTTTACTTGCAAAAAACTTATCAATAAAATCCTTATTCTTCTTATTATCTTCTATATTTACAAGAATTGAGTGCTTTACAAAGGAGACAATTCATGCAAATAGTTGATAGGAAGTGAGTAAAGATTATCACGATTTGAAGTTTGACAATCTTCAATAGAATACGGTTTGAATGTTGTAGTTCTTGAATATTTTATTCTCCTATATTCCCTTTATTTCATATCAGTGTTCATACTTTGTGTTTATTTGATGGATTTCTTTTACATGTTATGTGTTTGATTAAGTTATAAGTTAGTATATTTATCATTGCATTCTACCATATTCTGGGGTGAGTTTATTTACTTTTAATCACTTTTATTTATGCTTATTTTGTATATGTGAGTATATAGGAAGATTGTTTAACTGGAAATATACACACACACACACACAAGTGATCACCGTAATTAGGCATAAACCTTTTATGATTAGGCTTCATGAATGCATACAAGTAGAATAATTAGATATTCATGAGTGTGATATGATAGTTGTGTACACATATATGAAGGATATAATCTTTGGAACTAGAATAAGTGTGGCATCCATACTGAATATAGTTTCAACCACTGTTTATATATTTTCTATTACTTTAACCTACCGTACTCTTTTTATCTATTTTAGTGACATAATCTTTACTGACTTTCACTTCCTCATAGGATTGATATTTAAAACTACATCGCAAACATATACTTGCAGTTTTAGCTTTTATATTAACTATGGGTATACACACCACTTGTGTGAGTTTGCACTTCTAAATAGTTGGTATAAGAGACATAAACATCTAATAAGAAACTTGCTGAGTAAATTAAAGAGATGTAGTAAAGGAAAACAAACATAGTGATTTAAACTGGTTTGGCCAAACTAGTTTAGCATCTAGCCTACATCCAGTTCCCGGATACCCTCTCCGAGTTTTAATCCACTATTATTTTCCTTCCTTTAACTAGGAACAACAACCTTCATGACTGGTAGATTAATAACAAATACCTTACAAGCTAACTAACCCTGTAACAGTTGAGTACCCTTCTCAATTTCTATCACTCAGAGTACATAATAAAAAATTTGAATAAACAACTTATAAAATGTTGTTTATCTTTCGATAGATATGATATAATACACTTTTAATGATATAGCTTTCTTTTGCAAAGAATAAAATATGGACTTGTAGTAGTTCTTCTAATATAGAAATCTTGTTGGTGAGTAAAATTAGGAAAGCTTTTGCACATTACAAATTTCAGGTGTATTCACCAAGTTTGAACGCTACTTTCATTCTTCTATTTATAGATGTTATTAAGGCAGCCGTTATAACCTTATCTTTCAACTCGTTTAATCCCTGAATTTATCTTTGCTTACAGTTTCAAAATCTTCCCATTTAAGACAGCTTTGAATCAGTTATGAGATAGATCTGTAGTCATTTAATTATGAGATTAAGTTGTTAATCATTGAAAGAATTTCTTGCCAAGTCTTGAACTTGAATTTGCTTTAGTCTTATAAGAAGGAGAGTGCTTGGTACATGGCAATCTTTGATAACCTTGAACTTACTAG